>CM076578.1:1144542591-1144659840 GCA_034641835.2 Pinus albicaulis | reverse complement strand
GTCTTTGTATTCAGATTGTTTCCTTCAGGGGATCATTGTGCAATTGGAACTACTAAACCTGCATGGACTGACAACTCTTTATCTTCCACAATGTTAAACTTGAAATTTCCTTTTCTCAAGTCATCCTTCTTTCCTGCCATTTCTGTCGTCTGCACACTTGATATCATGATTAGATAAAATATTAATAAACCAATAATCAATCTCTATTTGTGACACTCCAACAAATATTTGTATGAATTTATAAAACATAACCACATTGACATTAGTTTCCTTATTTAATATCATTTCACATGCATTAGTAACAAATAAATCAATATCAAGCATCCTCTTTCCACCAAACACTAATAAAATCTTGGATGCACTTTCCTATTATTTCCAAAAGAAAGCTAACATACTATATAATAATACTGTGCATGCAAATGCATAACAATATTTTCAAGAGAACTATCCCAACAAGAAATTTCTCTTTTTGCCTACTCGTATGTTTTCTTTTGAATATGGATTAATGCAATAGATGTTATACTTACGCATGTGAATACATGTTCTTTTCCAAAAACATATTTTCCACCCAAGATCTATTAATAATGGTTACTATGTATAACAATGTCAACTCTATTTCAAACAAAGTTAACATACAAGTTATAGTTTTGTGCATGCAATAACATATCTTGTTCTTCCTGCATGTAAAACATATATTTCTTTCCAAAAGAACCCAAATAAATATTTCATGGAAAAATAAACACATTTCTTTTCCAAGGGTCAAACGCATACCACTTATCATTTCATGCATGCAAAGTGACATTTCCCTCTCATCAAAAAGATATAACCAATAACTATGCATAATATTCTCCCAAGATAAAGCTAATACCATAGCTAATCCCTTTAGGTTGGACAAATACATATTATTTTTCCCAAAAGAAGGCTAACACAATAAATATTATGTGATTGCATCTTCCTTTTCTCTAGAAATCTAATACTCGAAAACATATTTTTCCCATGCATGTAAGCATATATGTTTCTCTAAATAATCTTACATAATAAAGCATGTGATTACTCTTTTTCCTCTCTAAGAATATAATCCAATAATGCATACAAGGATATATTTTTATCTTCTATTCATTTTGAAGAGTTTTAACACAATAATTATTTCCTTGCATACAATTATGCAATGTTCCAAATGGGAAAATATAGGCTCAGTGGGGAATATCTTAAGATATTCCACTATGGAATCGCAAAAATATGGAATTACACCAATAGATCTAAACGAGAGATAGACTGGCAGGGCATTTACTAGATGCATCACCTTCACAAGGAAGGGTGAAATCCAGAGGCTTCCTGGCCCATTCCAGACTCTGTCTATAGAAGAATGGTGGAACACAGAAAGTGTGGGAATGACACACTCATCTTAGAGTTTTCTGCTCTTAGGAACCTTAGATCTATAGATCTAAACAATGGATCCAAAAGAGAAGTAAAAACCAACCAAGGAAGAAGCGCTAAATTCGACTCTCAGGAAAATCTGCAATAGGCTCAAGGAGGACATTGTATAAGCAAGCCAGTGTGAAAATAATGTAGAATAGGGCTGGGTTCCCTTATTTTAGGCTGTGTCAGACCTCAAGAAAAGTTTCGGCAAAAATAAATGAGTTTAGAGGTTTTAACAAATCTCCCACAATCAACACTAGCTGAAAATCAGCTAAAGGAGAGAGTTGGTAAATAGAGAAACCGTCCTTTAGAAATTGCGCAGTTTCTACTGGAAGACACTAGAATCAGCCATTAGACTCATGTTATAGTATGGAATCAAGAAATCAGATCTATAATCAAGTTCCTTTGTAGAAGTATTGGATTTACTTGAAGCAAGAGCAAGAATCCTTCAAAAATAATAGCAGAAACAATTGGAAAAGCTGCAGAAAGACTGGACAACATTTTGTATGAGGAGATTCAACTGATGTAGGTTAATATTCAGATCTAAAACTGATATATGGCTGAAACATCAGATCCATACCAGATCTGGAACTACTCAGCCTTCTAAACAAGATCCCCCTGGGGTTTTATCAAAATAATGCATAAATAAGTGTAGATCTAGCTTTTAATACACTGAAAATTTTATTGCAAATAAATTCAATCATTATATAATCATGGTCCATATGAAAACAAAGATATTTTCAAAGTATATGGTTACTCATCTCTTGATGCATGCTTGAAATACTCTCTTCCTCTTCCTTGGCTCCATTCTCCATGTATTCTCCCATTTCCCTCTTCTATTTCTCTCATGGGATTATAATAAAAAATAGAATTAATTAAAATGGAATAGATTTTATAAATCATAAAAGTATTCCAACTTTTTCTAAATCATAAAATAATTCCATCTTTTCTAATTCATAAAAGCATTCAAGCTTTTCTAAATCCTAAAAGTATTCCAGCTTTTTCTAAATCATAAAATAATTCCATATTTTCTAAATCATAAAAGCATTCTAGCTTTTCTAAATCACAAAAGCAATCCATAAAGCCTCCATAAATCTGATTTTTCCTAAATCAGAAAAGCATTCCATAAATCCCTCATGCTTTTATTTTTTAAAGGTAGATTTTCTTTTTCCTTATGAGAAAAATATCACTTATCCATACTTTTTCCAAATCTATTACTCATTATTTCTAAAACTCATAAAATATACCAACTTGGAAATATAATTTATTTCCATGGAAGAATATAAATTATTATAAATAAAATAATTAAGAAATAATTCTTCCAATATTTTTATAATCAACAATTACAAGAATATTCTTCATTTAATATCAATATAATAATTAATAATATTTAATTATTTAATAACCCTCATTTTATGAGAGTTTTTATGGTGGCTTATGCGAGGGATATTACATGGGAAATCTTCTGGAATAAAACATGATATTTTTGGGTTTTTTATCATAAATTTTGCATGCTCAGGAATGGCTGAGAGATTTGATCAAGTTCTGTGTGGTCTTAAAGGTCAAAAACACTCAAAAAATGGCTTTTCTGCCACTTTTTGCACCAGCAGGAACCAGTCTTGCGAGATTGCCATTTTGGAGGGGCAAAAGAGCTCCAAATTAAAAAATTCCGCTTGGGTTGGATAGCAGACAGACAAGGCTTTCCAACGAGCTATCATGAGCTCAATTTGGACTTCAGGAAGTGCCCCAAAAATAGGCTCAAAATGGCGTGTCGCATTGAGTTTTCTGGCGCGGCGCATAGAGGAATTTTGCCCAATTTTCACTTTTCAGCTCAGAAATTTGGCCAGTTTGACTAGTTTCACTTTTGGATGTAATTATTGATCTATCTTGATGTAATTTTGTGTCTATGATGTAAATTTTGCTCATATTTACTTGTTCTAGAGGATTAATTCACTAAAAAGTGAAAATTAAGTGAATGGATCAATTTCCTAGCATATAGATGCAAGTTGTTTGGCTGCCTAGGTTTCAGTTCCATGTTTAGAGTTGGTTGAAACAGCTCCTAGAAGGATGAGATCGACCCCTAGAGGCATGGGAAGGGGTTAGGATGATCTATATTATGTATTTTCTGAGTCATTTTCATGGTTGGATACTTGGGAATAGTTTGGCACCTCATTGTATATTCATTTCAGATTTTTGGCAAAGGAAAGACCAGAGTTTTGCAGCACTTGTTGGGATCCTTGTGGCTCTGAGTTTTGATGATGTTTTTCTTCATGTATCTATGAGTTTCATTGAATTTTATGTATGCCATTTCCCTTCTCTTTGCTTCTGAATTAAAAAAATGAGTAACTAAGGTAGAATTCATTAGTTTGATGGTGCTCTGCCTTAAAATTTTGTTTAGTTTTATATGTTTTCGTCAGTTTGGAGAGGATCCTTGCACTTTATTTCGCTCTTCAACTCCTCAACAGTATTTTCTATCCATTCACTGAATCTAAGACATCAAAGTCATTGCCTTCCCTGCCCCAACTTGAAATCTGCAAGAATTTGGCCTCATCCCCAAGCCCGAAATTGTCTTTCCCCTTTTTCCAGCAAAATCCCAAAAAATCAAAATCAAACCCTCCTATTTGTCTATCTAGCCTAATATCAGTTGTTGTTTTAGTCATCTCAAGCCCCTTTGAAATATTTTCATTGATATTGACCCGGAGAGAGCCCTCTCCTGTCCTCATAGGGCTAGCTACGAGGTTGAGCGTGGTTTGGTGTTGTTCTTTTTCTGCCTTAATTCAACCTAAGGTGGATTTTGGAACTAACATAGTGGTGACCATACTGGGGATTCACAAGTTATATGTTACATTTACAAGCTACAAATGGAGCCTGAAGTGATGCCAGGTAGCCTTCGAAATTCTCTTACTTTGCATTAGCGAAAGTAGATAAACGCTGCTTCAGTCAATCTCTGGTCTAGCTTGTGAATGTGACACTCAACTTGTAGATTGTGTTGCCCCAGTACATGTATCAAGTTCGAGCTGATCTTTGATGGTGGAAAACTATCAGACACCGCAAGGCTGAAATCATTCACCTGGCGACTCCAGTGTCGAAGAATCCTAAGGTTCATAATTTTTATGGCGACTCTACTCTTCAAGAATCAGTAGCCTGAGGAATTTCTTGGTGAATTCATTTTTATCAAAATGGTTTCGCTGGATCGAAGGTATGATCCCATGAGCCGAGATCACATTCCAGGTTTTCCAAATAAAATTCATAAGGTATATTGGCAAAGGAATTTGCCTATGTTTAAAGATGATGATAGAAAGGATGCTGCTTTAGATCTGGTTAGATTTCACATACATATCCGCAAGTTGAAGGTTGATTTTCCTGAAGATTGCTTGATGAAGATATTCATGGCCACTCTGGAAGGTGAAGCTCGATCTTGGTATGAAAGCTTGCCGCCTGCTTGTATTTACTGTTTAAATTATTTTCATACCATGTTCTTTGAAAGGTATAAGGAATCTTATCCATCCTTGACTTTAGTTCAGAACTGTTGTAGCCATGTTCATAGTTTTATTGAAAATCTTGAAAATTTTTATGAAGATGATGACTTCATGGACGATGATATCATGGAGGCTCCATACGAAAATCCATTTCAGCAGCATAAAGAGAACTTAGAAGATACCCATAAATATGATCAGGAAACTTTGCAGCAGGATCAATATCTTGGTACAATGGAAAATGATGAAAGAGAAGGTTTTGTTTCAGATCTATCCATAGAAGAAGACGATATGCAGGAAAGTCAAGTTTCGATTTCAAAAGGTGATAAAGTCAAGTCAGGTATTTCAGATCTAGATTCAGATCGTGACGATCAAGAATACCTTGTGTTGAATGCCATGAAGGAGAGCTCTGCTGTTGAGATCATCTAGAATGAAGAAGACAAAGTTATTGGTCCAAATGTTCTTAGTTCATTAGAACACAGCCTTCATGAGGAGGTAATCCAGTCAGTTCATGAAAAACAGAATGAGATCTTTGTTCGAGTAAGTTATAAATCTTCTTTCAATGACTCGGTGATAAATGATAATTTGATTGCCATGTCATATGAAGAAAATTAATGTTTGAGCAAAAGAAAACAAAAAGCATTATCTCCTTTGTCTGAAAATGAGATAGATCAACTCTTGGAAGGTCATGTTCCAACCCAAGCTAAAGCAGATTTGCAGTATGCTCATGGTCAAGAAAGTGTTGGTGAAGCTTCTTCCTCTTTTGAAAATGATGACGGTCTTGTAATCAGTTTTATAGATCAACAAACATATAATATTTTCTTTCAAGAAGATGATAAGGTTGTCATGTTTGATAATCTTGAAGATTGCTTTTTGTTTAAGAATGACCTAGACCATGAAGTTGAGGAATATGAGCTTGAGAGAGACCATATGCCAAAATTTATCATGGTCAAGGAACCTACAGCTAACACTCAGATGACAGAAGCACATACCTCTCTATGCATTCCTATCCCTTGGAAATCAATTGTTCTTTCAGATCAGAATGAAGCGAGTAGTTGTATTTTTGCTGCTAGATCTCAAGATAAGCCAGTGCTTCAGGATTTTCAAGATCCCTTTAGAATTCTTCTGCAAGCATTAGAAAAGATAAATATTTCCTAGTTCATTATCATAAGCTTTGGTTGCAGTGGTTATTTTGAGTTGCCTACAAGTTCATCGTTCCACCTGCTCGAGAAAAGAGAGAGCAGAAATTTGGTATGTAGCCATCTGCTGGATTGGTTACATTGGAAAGCTCATTACACATGATTGTACATATTTCATTAGTATGCAGGTGGTTTTCATCATGATTTGAAATATTCATGGACTGCTGCCCTTCAATAAGCTTTGTAAGTTCTTATTTTAGTTAAGTCAGTCATGAGTCATTTGTGAGTCAGTTTTCACTCTTGTTATTAAGTTAGTTTGTGTCGGTTTTCAGTCATGTATTTTAGCTTGAGTTTGACTCCACTGCCCAATGGATGAAGGCACTGTCTTCTCTCCCAAAGATCTACTATTCTTAGCTCCTCCTAGGAGCTACCATCCCCATTGGAGCCAATGTTAGAGTCGGTCTTTACATCCCTCCGTCAGAGATCATTTATCTTTTTGCATTTCATTTTAGGTGTCTCATTCAGTTCATTCATCTGCATTTCATTAGAGGCATGCCATAATCTGATGGAAGGGATTTATAAGTCATACTCCTCATGCCTTGTACCTGCTGGCTCATGGTTTTTCATCAAAGTCCATCAACATCAGTTTTAAAGCCATTTACAGTCCCGTTTTGGTTTCTTGGTCAACAAAGTGTCATTTTGGTTATTAGGTCTAGGGTTTGTCAATTCAGTTTGCAAAGTGTCCAATAAATCCCAGCAGGCACATGAGGGAAGTTCAGAATAAGTTTTCATCGCAATCTTTGATCCTTGACTTTTCTTCAAAACTCTGTTTTGAAGAAAATCGTCATTTTGTCCTTTGTAATAAATTGCCATGTATATTTTCAAGGTTTTTCAGTTGTCAAAATCTTCAAATACAGACTCTGGTCATCCTTCGCCAAAGTCCAAATGCCATAATCCCTGCAAAAATCAAGAACAATTTCATCATTCAAGCTCAAAAATCAGTGGAAACAAAGAACAGGGTATGCATTAAAAGTGAAAAGTGTCGAAGTTCAAAATATTGCAAAAATGGGTTTGTCAAAAGAAAGAATCAAAGTCCTTTGTATACATGAGATATTTTCACATTTGAAAATCCATTTGCACACCAAAACATCAAATAACCTAAGACAAATCATGGAGAAGGAAAAACAATGTTTCAAGGTAGAAATTATGGAGAAATGTTGAGCGCGGTGCGTTGGGATGGTGCGCGGTGCATTGGGAAGATTTTTGCAGTGTAAATTAACACTGGCGCAGTGCACTCACCAGGTGTGGCGCACTGGGAGTGTGCGTAGTGCACAGAGCCTCCAAGGCACAAAATCCTCACTACTCCATAAAATCCAAATTGATTCAACTCATTCTTCCCCAAGTAAGTTCGACCATGCTTTTTCAGTGAGTTTATTCATGTGTGGTGTGGTTTAGAGGCAAACACATTAAAAATTTGGATGGTGAAAAACAAACCCTACATCCATGTCAAAATCTACTCCCTTAGGGTTTGAAATGAAGTGTTGAAGTTTAACTATTGGTGCTAAACGCTCCCACCCCATTTTTTATTTGTGTTCCTATCACTGTTATCATACTGTTATCATAATCCCCTCCCCTATTCCCTCATATTCCAAATCACTAATTCCTAAACCCCACTATCCCTATCCCTAAAAGTGATCGCATTCCTTATCATTTATTTCACTTGGTTACAACCCAATTATCCTCACTACCCTATTTTCCACAGTCTCTCATTTGACTTTGACACATATTTGGCAATCGAGACAAAGACGCCAAACTCTTGGCCGAAGCTTCATTTACTGAGCATGGCACATGATGGGAGACCTTCACTCCAAATTTCAGCAAATTTGGAGTAAATATTTTCATTTTTCAAATTTTGGTTGCAAAACAGGTTTTTCTGCTCGACGCGTCGCGCCACCCGACGCGCGCTTATGATTGGGACATCTTCTGGAAGAAAACTTTATATTTTTGGGTTTTCTATGGTAAATTATGCATGCCCAAGAATGGCTGAGATATTTCATCAAGTTCTGGGTGGTCTTAAAGGTCAAAAACACTCCAAAAATGGCCTTTCTGCCACTTTTTGCAGCAGCAGGAACCAGTATTTGGAGATTGCAGTTTTGGAGGGGCAAATGAGCTCCAAATTGAAAAATGCCACTTCGGTTGGATATCAGACAGATAGGGATTTCCAACGAGATATCATGATCTCAATTTGGACTTCAGGAAGTGCCCCAAAAATAGGCTCAATCTCGCACAGCGCATTCAGTTTTCTGGCGCGGCGCATAGAGGAATTTTGCCCAATTTTCACTTTTCAGCTCAGAAATTCGGCCAGTTTGACTAGTTTCACTTTTGGATGTAATTATTGATCTATATTGATGTAATTTTGTCGCTATGATGTAAATTTGGCTCATATTTACTTGTTCTAGAGGATTCATTCACTAAAAAGCGAAAATTAAGTGAATGGATCAGTTTCCTAGCATATAGAGGAAAGTTGTTTGGCTGCCTAGATTTAAGTTCCATGTTTAGAGTTGGTTGAAACATCTCCTAGAAGGATGAGATAAACCCCTAGAGGCATGGGAAGGGGTTAGGATGGTCTATATTATGTATTTTCTGATTCATTTTCATGGTTGGATACTTGGGAATAGTTTGGCACCTCATTGTATATTCATTTCAGATTTTTGGCAAAGGAAAGACCAGAGTTTTGCAGCACTTGTTGGGATCCTTGTGGCTCTGAGTTTTGATGATTTTTTTCTTCATGTATCTGTAAGTTTCATTGAAGTTTATGTATGCCATTTCCCTTCTCTTTTGTTCTGAATTAAACAAATGAGTAACTAAGGTAGAATTCATTAGTTTGCTGGTGCTCTGCCTTAAACTTTTGTTTAGTTTTATATGTTTTCGTCAGTTTGGAGAGGATCCTTGCACTTTCTTGCCCTCTTCAGCTCCTCAGCGGTATTTTCTATCCATTCATTGAATCTAAGACATCAAATTCATTTCCTTCCTTGCCCCGACTTGAACTCTAAAAGAATTTGGCCTCATCCCCAAGCTCAAAATTGTCTTTCCCCGTTTTCCAACAAAATCCTAAAAAATCAAAATCAAACCCTCCTATTTGTTTATCTAGCCTAAGATCAGTTGTTTTTTTAGTCATCTCAAGCCCCTTTGAAATATTTTCATTGATATTGACCCAAAGAGAGCCCTCTCCTATCCTCGTAGTGCTAGCTACGAGGCTGAGCGTGGTTTGGTGTTGTGATTTTTCTACCTTACTTCAGCCTAAGGTGGATTTTGGAACTAACACCCAGCACCAAATCGATTGAAAAATCGATCTCTCTCTTGGGGGAAAGATGAGGAATCTCATCCGAGAATGATTCTTTAAATTCTCTTATCACTGGTAAGGTGCCTAACAAGTTTTCCTCTGGTTGCTGTTCTAATCTTTCAACATGTACAACATATATTTAATATCCCTTTCTAGTATTTATTTTTAACTGAAGGGCTGAGATCTGCCTTACAGAAATAGGTTTCGGATTCCCCTTTAATATGAATGGTTTTCCTTCAGCATCTATACAGTGCAGAGTTTTGTCCCAACAATTCAGCATGGTCTTTTTATTTTCTAACTAGTCCATTACTATCAGTAAATCATAAGAACCTAATGGAAAAATGTTTAAATCTACTTCCATCTGATAATAATTCAATTTAATAGTTGTTTTAGGTAGCTTATGAGGTACCTTGCATTTGGTTCCAGTAGCTAACTGGACCAAACAAGGCTGTTGAAACTTTTATGTTCTGAGTTTACATTTTTCTACAAATTGTGGAGTAATATAACTCAAAGAAGTACCCGGGACAATTAAAAATGTAACATATTGATCAAAAAATTTACCTTCCATCTCGACCATAGTAGACTGGTGTTCTTCTTGTCGGTTCTCCAAGGCTGCACTGATAGTGGGGATATTCCTTGCTATGTCATTCACTGTGGTAGCTTCTTTATCTCTCAGAACCATCTGAATATTTCGATGTGGACAGTCCCTCAAAACATGAGGTTCTCCACAACCCCAACACTTCAAAGGCTCCCGCATTTTAGTAGTTCCTTCCTTCTTATTATTGCCATCTATTTTCTTTGAACCAACTTGAGATTGAGCAGTTTGACTTTCATTTGTTTTGTTAAATTTCTTTCGTTGATGATTCCTACCAAAGTTCTTCAAATAAGCTGGTTTATGTTTCTTTCCTTTGAATTCACCCTTATTTGTCCAGCTCTTCCCTTGTTCAATCTTTCCTTTAAATTGTTGGTAGCATAATCTGGATTTCCTCACCACTTTGTCCACTGTTTTTGGATTATCAAACTCTATTTTCTCCTTATAAACAATAGGCAAAAATTTCAGAAATATTTGCACTTTCACCTTCTCTTTCAGGATATATGCCACATATCTTAGCAGATTTGTGAACTTGGTGACCAACTCATCTATTGTGAGCTATCCTAATTTGAGTTCATGAAACTCTTTTGCCTTATCATCATAGTAGCATTCTTTTAAATACCTGTTTTTAAACTTGACTTGAAAATCTTCCCAAGTCACTGTTTTCTCATCAATGGCATGAACCATTTTTGTTTCTTCCCACTGCAAGGTAGCCTTACCTTGCAGTTGGTACATAGCCAATCTAGCTCTTAAACTATTTTCGTATTCGTAGACTTGAAAATACTTTATCATATTCAGCAGCCATGCCTCCACATCTTCCTCCTTCTCTCCATCATAGGAGGGAGGTTTGATTTTCTGGAATTCACCCTGTAATTCCTTTTTCTGTCTAGACCGTTGTTTAGTCACGCCATCTTCCTCAGATTCATCTGAGAAATTGACTCTGCCTTTTCTCTTCCTCCCGGAACCTTCACTTTATTGGGTATTCTGCGAAGTCAATTCTCTTATAAGTTTTTCTTGCTCCTCACTAGCTAAAGATAGCCTGTCATTCTGAATTTTAATTTGGGCCTTATCTTGTTGCATTCTATGCAACATAGCCATCAAAGGAGCATTGGGATCTGGTGTGTTCTATCCATCCAGATCGACATAAAGCTCATCTCCTTCAGACATGATTTTGCAGCTATTTTTTTTCACTATACAACCAAAACCATATTAGTAATATTTTTAATATCATTATTTTATTAGAGCATATAATTCCTATGTGAGCACATAAAATGCCCAGGTTTTTTCAACTTGTTGCTCTGATACCATTTGTAATACCTCTCAATTTTTATTTTTATTTTTCTATAAAATTTTACTAAATTTAGCCATTTCTTAAAATCACTTAAACCTTTTCTTTCCTTCAATAACTAAGGTTTAATTTGTAATATTAATTCTTATGTGATAACTAACTATTTCATTGATAATTAAACAATGAATTAGCACTTGTGCCATATGCCATCACTTATAATCGATTCTAACATTAAATGGTGAATTGGAATATTGTAATACTATGACTTTAGTATTACATCACATTCGAAGATTCGTTTTAACACAACTTGAATTGTAATACTTTAATACCTACTAAATCTAGCACTTCATACGAGTTTTCTCATTACAATGGTACCCATATCTATCGGACAATACGTATTGATCTCCTTGGGATTTCATCGGGAGAGACTTGAGAATGTTAATGAGATAGAAGTACTGAAATTAATGCCAATATTGATTCTATATTCCAACTAACACTTACTCTAGATCATGAAGTAAGTCTTTGGAGGCTATCGGTACTCGATTTGGTTGTATCATTTAATTGATCATAGTTGGCATATTAATGGTCTTCGTTTGATATCTCGACACGTTATTTAAGTCATTCCTTACCTTACACTTGAACTCTCGCTATGTTGGATGACCGCCACCTATAGGGTGATTTAGAAGTTAGGGTTTCAGTTATTCATGCGTATTTACTGAATTTTCTCACATGCCCTACTTCATTTGTCTCCTGGTTTCTAAACTAGTTTGCTCTGCATCAAATTAGTTTCTCATTCAAGATCGAAACCCTTGCTTTGATCCTCGACGCGTCTCATGGAAATATGATTCAGGTAATTGATATACGCAATTCAAGTTTTTGTTTCTCTATCCTTCTACTTTAGCTAAGTCGTTTACCCACATTTTTATATTTGGATACTGGTAATTATTTCACTGATGACTGTTAGATTTGCATTTTTAATAGTTTTATCTTTTCAATAATACATAAATCCTTTTTCTAGAAGGGACTTGGCTTTCCAAAGCTTTCTTAAGCTCTTCGTTCCTCATTCTTATGGAGTTAATGGCTCAACACGAGAATTACTGGTAAGTAACTTCTCTTTACATTTTGTTATCCCTCTCTGGAACAATGATACTCAAGTAAATTTGTATTTAACTTATTCTCATACGTATATAAGATTTTGTAATGCTGGAATTCTTATATGGTCTTTGTTCTATGGATTCAAAACTAGAAGGTAATCGTCCTTGGGTTTTCTTCCAGGTGGGATTTCCTTTCAATCTGTGGGTTTCTCGTTTACTTTGTTATTCTTCCCCAGAATGTAGCATTTTATTTTTCTTTGAAATCTTATGTATTTTATTGACATTTTTCAGGTAAGCCCATTTTCCATTCAGCTTCGTTAACCAGTCGTCTTTCAATCCTCTTTTATTAGAGAGGGTTTTTTTATAATTCTTCCTATCATACCTATAATGTTCAGGTTGGTTCACTCCCTCCATGCGGAACTTCGGCATTTGTTAATTTCTATCAGTTTCTCAGTTGAATCAAAATTTAATTTCGAGCTTCATATTTTTATTCCATCAATTTATATGGAAAGGAATTGTATTAAAATTAAGAACTCTATGGAGATTCGATCTCTGAACAAAAAGGATTAACTCTTTTAAACAATTGGATTGTGTAATTTTTGTTATATATATATATATATATATATATATATATATATCTGCTATGAAGATTACTCACTAAATTTATAGACCACACAAGAGTTAAATGGGTATGATATTTTAAGAGTTAAATTTATTCCTTTCTTATATATAAATTTACTCACTAAATCGTGAGGCTCCTGAGGACCCACGATTATTTGATCTTTGCGACATTTACAAGTTTTAAATGAATGGTTTATATTATAGTCTTAAGGATGTTGATGGCTTCCTTTGAAATTATAATTTTCGATTCATATTTCTACTTAAAATAGAATTGTTTTCACAAGCTTCATATGATAAGTATGGTATAAATAATTTATTACAGTCCTTCGTTCGCTAATATTTTCAATTTTAAATATAGTAATGTTGTTATAGATTTAAAGGTTATTTTCTAAAATTCTCTAATATATACTATATATTAATCGAAATTTCACAAAATAAAAAATCTATGTATTCCTTATAAAAGTCTTATTCTCTTACCGAGAAAATGTGATTTCATAATTTGGTTACAGATTTCATCTTTTCTAGTCATTATAAAAAGAAATCTACAGGGTTTATAATTAATTTAATTTTCTAATTTCTTACTCTGCTATCTCATTTCCTACCGACTCTCTTTTACAAATAGTTCCATAATTACCTAATGTATGGCATTTCACTTGAAATTTGGAACTTCTATTAAGAATGTAGGCTTATCATTAAAATGGAACTTTTCATACAATTCTCTATTATATTATATTTTTGCAGTAACTAAACAATATTTTGGAAAGCTTTGTATCAAGGTAGTTTTTACATGATATTTATTTATAATTTCTCCCATACCTTCTTTTTTTCATATATTAACTAGCTATATTAAGGATTTTACTTATGTTATTAGCTTTATATTTCAAACAGAAATTAATAAGATTTTTACAGAATTTCTTTTCTGGGTTTTCATTTAAAAATATCTATACTTCTTGATATTTTCTTTTGCCACCAGTAGTTTAATTTATGCCTGCATAGATGTATGCTCATAAGGTTTACTTTTCTTAAATTTATTTCTCTACAGAATGTTAGAGATTTACCACAGTTTAATTTATAACACTACTGGTTTTCACATATTTCTGCAATTTTTAGAAATAGTAATTTAGTTTACTTTAGTATAAATATCTTTTGAAGTAAGAAAATATAATAACTTTATGATTATGATATTTTTTCAGATGAAATTTCTATACAGAATAATTGTCACCTACACCATAAGCCAAATCACAGCTTAACATATTTTGTAATTTCCTTCAATTTTATAATTTTTGTTAAAGATAACAGGTATAAATTTTGTTGTAGGTTATTTCTGTAATTGTATTGTCTTTTCAAGAAACTTTAATATTCCTTTAATCTTCTCATGCATGTACTACTTTAGAACACAGAAGTAGATTAAAGTTATATAATTTCTTTCTCTGGGAGTAACATATCTCCATATTTAAACTAATATCAGGTTTAGAGATTCTGGATGATATTTTCCAGTAGACTACATTCCTACAACATATAGATTTTGAAGAAATATTGTTTCTGATAATGCCTATTAAATGTAGGGAAATTCATAACGTAAAGCATAAAATTATTATGACTTCCAAACATAATAACATGAATAATTTTCATAGTACAATCCGTGACAAACTGAAATTTATTAATTAGGTGTACATACCAATTCTTTCTATGACCAGTCCTCCCAACCTTAGAGTCCTTTTCTCCAAAAATCATCCCCGAGATGAGATCCTCCAAGGACAGACTAACCTCAGTCTGTTATGGAGCAGCTTACTTAGGCTATGCTTTCCCCCAAGCCTGTTTCTAAATTCTGCGTCCAAAATTTCAGGATGCTTTCTTCGTGTTTTGCCTAGGCTACCTTATTTAGGCCTTTTAAAGCTGCTTTATCTGCTTTTTCAGCTTTTCTACCTCTTCCCAATTACTTTCCTCTTCATTGAGGAATTATATTTCTCTCTTCAAATCTAATTTAGAATTATAAATTCCAAGGTTTTTCTGAAAGGTTTTGGGAAAAATATTACCTTGTCCATATCCTCATGGATTAGGTTTATGATCTATATCTCTTCTAGTCATAGTGCACAAATAAATATTCCATTTATTTTTCATTAATAATTATTTAAATAAATCCACACAATAATTATCCATTGGGGTCCACTCCCCTTTGGATTTTTGTTCAAATGTCTAACTTGAAAAGCATAGAAACTTGGGGTGTTACACAGGGTGCACCGATAATTTTTTATTTTTTTTTAATTTATGTAATGGCTGACATGGATTGGGATTCGACTATTCATGTCGTCCCATGGGTTGGATGTCTTACGCTTATATTTAAGAAGACAAACACTATAAATATAAATTGAAAATCCCTAATTCTGAAATCACAGAAAGAGGGAGAAGAAAGGGCAGAAACAAAAAGAATGTAGGGTTTGTTTCTAAAATGGATTTTTTTTTGGCGAAACAGCACATTCGCGGTGCACCATAATAAAATAGTGCACCGGTGACATATGTTACATATGGCGCACTGATAAAAAATATTTTAATTTATTTTATTTTTTATGACTGTACTTTTGTGATTCACTCGTATAACAGAGCGCACTGGTGCGCTATGTTATGCAACATGCAACGAGGAAAAAAATTCTACTTTTTTTTACAATCACGCAAGGGCCGACGTGGATTGGGATCCGACTATGGAAGTCGTCTCATGGGTTGGATGTCTTATGACTATACAAACCCTATAAATCTAAATTGAAAAGCCCTAATTCTGAAACTACAGAAAGAGGGAGAAGAAAGGGCAGAAACAAAAAGAATCTAGGGTTTTTGTTTCTAAAAATTGATTATTTTTTTCTTTCTGAAAACTACAAAAAAGGTAAAAATACCTGCAGAAAAAGTAAAAAAACAATAAACTTTGATTTTGTTATTTTACTGCATAAAACAAATGTAGGAAAAGTTAAAAAAAAACAATAAACTCAGATTTTTTTCTTTTACTGCATAAAAAAAACTGCAAGCAAAAAAAAAAAACTTTACTCACATCATTTGAAATTCTATGGTTCAGGGTTTGAATCACCAGAGGTTTGGAATTTTGATTGCCTGAATACTTTAGTTCGAACATATTTCCCTGCTCCACAGTGCTCTCGTGCTCTGTTTTCTCCAAGTATGTATTCTACAAATATTTGGCTGAAAATTTTTGCAAAAATAGTGAAATAATGAAAAGCGTTAAGTATTGAAAGAAATGTTTTATGAAATTAGATTTTCTAAAATATTTTGCCGCCCATTTTTCAATTTACCGCTTTTTTTCACTGAAAGAAAATAGAGTTGTGCTTTTTTTATTTTCGGTTATTTGTCATCGGTGTGTCTCTTAACCGAACCGCACCGGTGCATCTAGGTATAAAATGGCACCGGTGCACATTACCAAAAACACACTGGTGTGGTGATCTCTACATTACTCACCGAAATTACATTTAGCTGTCTGCACAAACATTTGTTGCTTTTTTGCTCAAATGAAGGGAGAAAATATCATAATTATATGGAATGGAAAATTCTTCAAAATCCAGCTCATTCCATAATATTTCTCAAATTCCATCGCGAAGTTCTCCCTATCCATCTCAAGACGTAATATTTACTTCATATTTTATTTATATTTTCACAATCTAATTGAATTTATGTTTTTTAACCATGCAGTCAATTATGCACAGCTTAATTAAATTTATAATGTATACAAATTTGCAGGTTCATGCAGATTCAACATTGAGTTTAGATTAACAAAATATTCAAACTGTTCCAAAATGTCAGAAGTTTTTATCAGGAACTGCATACCACAAGGCGAATTTGGTAGATGAAAATGGACAACCGCTTCACCCTGCCAATTGGAACAATATTGCATCTTCTAGCCACAATCCCGGGATAATGATGGTAATTATAATTATAATTGTTTGGTATATATGTTGATTAATAATTAATTATTTCAACGTCAAACCAATTTATAATCATGCAATATTTTCAATGTGGTTACTAATTGATATCATATATTTTGTACTAATCAAGTTCAAATATTTTTTTTTTAGCTATTAGGATTCTAGTGATGATGAACGACCTACCTACCATCTTCCGTTGCACCCCACGACAATGTCAAATTGAGAGAATAAGTGAAAAAATCGGAGAGAAATGATACCAAGAATGCTTGAAACAACCACCGATTCAATTCTCGCTACATCCAGATTCACCAATTAGGAATGACTAAAGCAATAGTAGTTCTTCACAAGTTGGAAATGGAGGCAATCAAATAGAGGTTGCTATGCATGATTACTTAAGGGATATGACTTCCATGGAGACATTTTTGTTAGATGCATTCCAAAACAATTATTAGCTAGGGGATAATGCTCATATTTCTAACACCTTTTTCGAAAGCCTTAAATTTGCTTCCACCACACCTCTCTTTGGACCTAGCGATCAATCAAAGTCTACCTAGTTGAGGACAATGATTTTACTGTATAACTTGAAAGAAAAGTTTAGCTTTTCGAATGCATATTTCTCAGAACTTTTGAGGTAAGTTACCATACAGTACTCCCTTATATAAATTTTAAATATAATCAGTACACTGAAATGAACATTAAAAATGGTAAATTTTATGAACGTCAATAATTTTACCAACATTAATGTACATTTATTAATATATTTTTCCATGATCACCAACTACAGGTTGTTCAAAGATAAGCTTCTTCCAAGTAATAATGCCTTGCCCAGTAGCTGCGAATAGGCAAAGAAATTGTTGAAAATGTTGGGTGTTGAGTACATATCATATCATGCATGTCCAAATGATTGTATTCTATACAGAGGAGAATATGCAGACAAAGATATGTGTCCAAAATGTGGGCATGACAGGTATGATAAATAAAAAAAGAAGGTTAAATCACGTACTGGTCCTCCTTTTAAGATATTGAGGCTCATGCCTATAATCTTAAGGATTCAAAGGCTCCTTCGTTGCAAATAATTAGCTATGTTGCAGCGATGGCATGCCTCACACAGAAGTGAGTTGGGATTTATGTGAATCCCAACTGATTCAAAAGCCATGAAGCATATAGAGGATACACGGCCTGAAAAATTCAAGGATGAAGTACGAAGTCTATGACTCAGCATAGCCATGGATGGCGTCAACCCATATTCCCTCGAGAACATCAACTATTCTGTTTGGTCTATAGTAGTGATCAATAACAATATCCCACCATGGTTTTCCATGAAGAATTAACATCTTATGTTGGTTGTCATAGTCCCTAGTAGAAGACAAGTGAAAAATATGGATGTCTACTTACAACCACTGTTAGATGAATTGAAGGAATTATGGGATGGGATAAATGTATACAATGTATCAAGACCCAGCACAGCAGAGAGGAGTTTTTCATTATATGGCATATGTTCTTACATGACACATGATTATCCAGGCTTAGGATTTTTCTCTGGTAAATTACATGTTTAACTTATTTATTTGTTTATATACGTAACAATATTCTTTCACATATTAGTTATTTGATTCGTTGTAATATTTGTTCTAATATTCATGATATTCTTTAATGTGCCATGCATATTAATTAATGTATACAAATATAATCTCTTAGGTCTTATTTTGGACCTTCTCTGAAAAGTTAGATGGTCTAAGGACATACAAAAGCCAACGTATGATTGCTCCATGGTATTCCTAACAGAAGAACACCCTTATAGAAGAGAAGCATCTGCTTTCAATGGTAAACAAGAGAGAACCCAAAGGCCTCCAATAATGACACCAGCTGAATGGCTTCGAGAATATGAGTGAGAGAAGGAGAAGGAGTTCATAGAAATGTTCGATTCAAATGGGGAGCCTATGTTCGATGATCAAGATTTCTTTGACACCTATCTTGAGAAATTGCGCATTGGGATGAAAAGGAAATCTATCTTTTATGACCTCCCATATTGGGAGCATCTTAAAATTACCCTCTTATTAGATCCCATGGATATATTTAAAAATATTTCATCTTCTTTATGGAGGGACATATCATCGAAACAAAGTGACACCTTGGTTGATAGGAAATATCTTATTACTTCAAAAACTAAAAAAATACATTGGCCAAGACGATTAGAAAGTACGAGATTAGAGGCAGGCGATGGTCCCTCTAATTCATGGTTTTTCAAAGAAGGTGATGTCCAATGGATTTTTTTAAAAATGATATTTCTTTAGCAAAGGAAGTTATAGTGGGTGTGAGGGTGCCAACTTCATACAGGTGTTCACTACAGTGCTTCTTCACCGTGGATGACCATTTGTCGGGGTTGAAATCGCATGAACATTTGAATCTTCTAAGAGTACGTATAATGTCAAAAGCATGATTTTATTATTTTTTATATTAATAAATTTTATCCCATGCGGGGATCATAAAAAAAAAACTAATGTTGTTTATTATTGCACGTGTTTATTGTTGGCAATATGATGCAGAGTGTTGTCCTTGATGGCAACCCACTGAATGAAGATGAAGACATGAGACTGTTGACATGTGTTGTCCTTGATGGCAAACCACTTAATGAAGTTATTCTTGACCTGATGAACTTGGTAAATGATGTAAATCTAATATGAAATGATGTTTGTTAGCAATATGATGCTAAGTGTTGTCCTTGAATGGCAACCCTATTGATGAAGAAGATGGCAACTTACTTGATGAAGTTGTGCTTGATAGAATATGTTCTTGATGAAGTAAATCTGATGTATCTACAGTGAGTACAGAAGGGAATGAAGAAAGAAATTCAGTATGTGCTAGATCTATGATAAAAAGAGTATGTCTCAAGGCATACTTGGATTTTCCTAGGAGAAGTCGCGTATGCACGCGGGAAACAACGTGCCAAGTCACGTATGGGAAAAAGCGCTCATAAAGTGAAAAACCAGGGGTAACCACCATGGTATTGACCTATTGTATTGGGTAATGATTCTTCTAAATGACCCCGTCCAGGAATACCATCGGAAGTAATTTTGTTTTGGCTCATGGTATTGAAAAAGGGGCTCATGGTATTGAAAAAGGCTAAACCTATATAAGGAGAAGAAATTCATTGTGCAAATTATAAGTGTGGAGCAAGATGTCTGAGTTTGAATGAATACTTCTTTGTGAAGTATATCTGTATGGAAAGGGTAAAGGTTTGATGATAGATCTGAATCTATGAAGCACCTATGAAGAAATGATGAAGCGGGATATCTAGATCTGAAATGTACTTGTATTTGTTAGATCTATTTATGGAGTGATTAGATCTGTGATGAGGTGAACATATGTCTGAAGTAAAGGGTTGAATCTGAACTGAATGTCTGATCTGAAGAAGTATGCAGCTCTGTAATGGTTGAAGATCCATACGCTACTTCGCCGCAGAGGAAGCGCGTATATACGCGGCTTCTATGAAGAAAAGGCACGTATGCGCACTGAAGTTTGTACAGATGTATACGCTGGTTGATGTGGACGGAAGCGCGTATATACGCGACATCAGTAAAAGGAAAGCGCGTATGAAAACTAGGGTTTGCTGAAGTCTGTGGTAAGAAATGTCTGATCTGTTCTGCTGGTTTACTGATATCTGTCAGTGAGTTATATGTATCTGTTTCATGGTTAACTGTGCTTAAAAGTATGGAGTGGGTCCAGTCTGAAAATATGATGAAATGTGGCCTGCAAGTGGTGTCCTAAAGGAAGCTTTGGATCCAGTGTGAAAATTGATGAAACGTGGTCCATA
The DNA here is from genome assembly GCA_034641835.2 of Pinus albicaulis. Classification (NCBI taxonomy): domain Eukaryota; kingdom Viridiplantae; phylum Streptophyta; class Pinopsida; order Pinales; family Pinaceae; genus Pinus; species Pinus albicaulis. Next base: position 1,144,639,131 of record CM076578.1, on the reverse strand, counting down.
GAGGTGCTGAGGGTTGTAGCCTTCAGTCAGGGGGTTGTAGCTCCCTTCGAGGTGAGGCTGGTAAACGAGATCAGGGGGTTGTAGCTCCCTTCCGGAGTAAATTTAGTAAACAAGATCAGGGAGTCGTAGCTCCCTTCCGGGGAGAAGGCCCAGTAAGCGGGAGTCGGGGTGTTGCTCCTTCGAGGCTTGTAAATGAGCGCGGTGCGTGCACCAACGTCTTTGACAACGTCTGCCACCAGCACATATGTTGTAAGATGTTTTCTCTATAATAAAATATTGAAGGCTGAGCAACTGCAGCGGTGGTTTTCTCCCGACTTGGGTTTCCACCTAAAATCCTGGTGTTCATGTGTGATGCTTATGTGTGATGGTTTATTCTGTTCATACTGCTCATGTTTACTATTTATAGAACATCTAATGAATGAATGATGGAATGATATAAGTGAATAATTAATGGCATAATTAGATCTCTGATAATACGCGAGTTGTATGGAGGATATCCGCGTGTATACGCGAGTTCACTAAAGGAAAGTAGCGTATGGGTTTCAGAGAGTGAAAAAGTAAAAAGTTTTGAATATGCAGTAAATACTGATTCACCCCCCCTCTCAGTATTTTTCCCAACATTTATAACTTTGCAGTGTCATTATCCTTTGTTTTTCCATGGGTGTGTGAAACATGAATTCCCTCAAAACCTAGGACGTGCCATATCTAAATTATCTACATTTGTATATTGGATCATGTCAAAGGAGATTCATGTGCCTAGCATTCCACGGTGGCGTCAAGAGATAGTTGAGATTTTTTGTATGTTTGAGAAGGAACTTCCAACGAGTTTCATGGACTTACAAGTTCATCTTCTAATCCACCTAGTAGATGAGGTTAAATTACTTGGGGTCGTTTCTTGTCATTGGATGTTCTTCTTAGAGAGGTACATGAAGAAATTGAAAGGTTTTGTTCGACAAAGGGAAAAACCCAAGGGTTCTATGGCAGAGTTATACATATCGTATGAGTCTTTATATTATTCCAGTGATTACATCAAGTAGATTGACAACAAACCAAGTGCGGTTATTTGGGACGATGAAAGGGATGAAGACAAAAGAGAAGGGGAGTTTCTCTAAACGAGTGGAAAAAAGCGCTTGATAAGGAGTAAGTGACTTATAATTTTTCAAAATTACAAGAAGTAATTAATATTCATGCTGAACTTCAATATAATGTATATTTTTATCTCTAAGTACTATATAATGTTGGTTTGATTTCATCAGCGAATGCAGAAATTGAAGCAATCAATAAATTCTTTCTTTGCAATTCTGAGGCGACACAACCGTGGGTCGCATTGTACGAACAAAAGAGGATGAAATGGGATAGTGACAGGAAAGAATTCAGATGATTTAATGGTAGAACTGTGCCTTATCACGATCATTTAAAAGAAAATATGCCAAAAATATGCCCAACAGTTGGGTTGCTGACCAAGTCAGAGAGAAATAAAGTGCTACCGGTCGTTACCTGCGTTCTGAAGAGGATGTGTTAAACGTAGGGATTGGGTGCAAGTACTTGGTAACAATATTTTTAATTTATATGTAAATTTTAAACTTATATTAAGACATCTACATTTCATATTTTAACTGTTGGGTTATAAGACACATGACACTATGATTTTTTTAACCTTTTTATAATAGGTGCATTTTTTCCCATCTATGTGGGCATATGGACACCATTTTCACACAGAAAATGTCGATGCTGGAAACATCACACAATATTGTGGAGTGGAAGTTGAGTTTGATCAATCTAGTCAATCTAGCCACTGTGATCAAAACCTAGTACGAGGGATGTTAGGTTACGTCGGAAAGATACGAGAGATCACTCAAGTGGATTTATCTTCTTTCCAATGTGTTATTTTTATGTGCAAGTGGTGGGACACCTTTTATCGGAATAATGTAAAGGAATATTGCGATATTAGGTTGATATGTATCAACTCTAGAAAGATGTGGGATGAAGCTAAGGAGCCCTATGTTTTCCCTAAACCCTGAAACTAGGTTTTTTTTTACCCAGATGTGCTGGATAGGGATTGTTGGTTAGTATTGACACATTACCCTAGATCAAAACATATTTTTGAGAAAAATAGCGCTATTAGGCGACACAAGATGGAAGATAATGAGGGTGATCATGAGAACTGAAACTGATATGGTACATGTGTTATTTCATCAATATTTATACTTTTTAGGATGGGTATTTCGAAACATTATAATGTGTATTTTGAATTAATTGGTAATTTGCATTGCATTAACGTTAAAATCAATAATTTACTTGGTAATTTGAAATTATGTTGATCTCAAAAAAGATGGTGTACTGTATAAATTAGTTTTTTTTTTTTCTATCTAAGATCATAATAAAATAACTATAATTCTAAATTAGATGAATTTATTTGCATTATTTTCTAAACTTTATTATGTTACAATAAATCATATTATTCTAGATCTATTATTTTACAATTATTTAAACCAAATTTACAAATTTTAATAAATTCATTTCACATTAATACAATTAAAATTTTAGAAATATTTTACATACAATTACAATCACAATTTTACAATTTCACATACAATTACAATTACAATTTTAGAATTTTACATACAATTACAATTTTACAATTACAATCAATTCACAGTAATACAATTAAAATTGTACAAATATTTTACATACAATTAGAATTAGGGATTAGAATTAGAATTACAATTACAATTTTACAATTTCACGTACGATTACAATTTTAGAATTTTACATGTATACAATAACAATTTTACAAATTAAAAAATTACAATTACAATTACATACAAATTTACATATATACCATTACAATTACAATTTTAGAATTTTACATACAATTAGAATTACAAATATTACAATTTTACAATATCATGATCATTTAGTATTAAATTAATTAATAAACATCACGTTCATGATAACCCTCATACAAACATCATATTTGACTAAAAAAAACATTGAAAATCACTAACATCATTGTGATCATGATCATCTAACAAAACACAATTAAAATTATATATTAACATCATCACAACACAAACATCAAATATACATCTCATGTCAAATAACTCATGCTATCATCACATACACATCTATCTGCAAGCTGCACATTAAAAGAACATATCTAACATGACCTAACAATATACACATCATCATGATCACCAACATGTAAATTAAGTAAAACTACAATATGAAAATAAAATACATGGACCATATAAATATATAATTGAACAATGTTAAAAATATACAATTCTAATATAAATATTATGGAGCGGCTGGTGGTAGTACAACATCAATATCAGTACTAGTGGAGTCCTTCTCAGTTATTTGTGTAGCCTCTATGGTCGATGGTCCATCCTGCTCATGATCATGAGTACTGATGGATGCTGCATGCTGCTGACTGGACGTGGCCGATGGTCCAACCTCATCTCCATGATGACTACTATTGGATGCTAGTGGAGGCTCATGCTCATCTGACGCAGTGTGAGGTGAACGATCATGAGATGAAGAGTCATTGCTCGTGGAATTTCCATCACCTACTGCGTCACGACCATGCCTATAATGTTCAGCAATCCTTGTCAGTCACGGAAAAGTTGTCGTAACTCCTATGACATGCCGCATCATGTTTTACATGTCACACAACATGCTTCTCCACATCTTTAATAGCCTATCATTGGCCTCTATGTCTCTGTAATGAGTGGGCCTCATGCCCACCTTAATAATCAATGCACTGAGTTGGTTGCCCAACTCCATCTGGTATCTAGCATCAAGTCGACTGCCCTAGCACTGGGCTCCTGATGATCCTCGGCATCTGGCATGCCCTGATCATCATCATCATCCACACGTGGATCATGTGGTGGTGCCAACATCTCCTCGCCATCAAAAGAGCCAATGTCTGTAAAATATATACAAGTACACAACAATAATTAGACAATTTCATTACACAATTTAATAAAAAGTAGTAGTGCAATAAGTGTGAGGAATTTCTCCCTCAAATGACACATTCACCCAATGTTTATCTCTCCGAAGCATGCTCCTCATAAATATAGAATCAATAGAGCCATAGGGAGCAAAGATGAGAATCATGCTTGCTGCCATATGCAACAAATGTGAAGGAAAATGGTCCCTCAAGTGCAACCAACTCTGCTTGACTCTCCACTGCAATAGAGACTGATAAAATGAGTGGATTCTCAACCACTTTCTTGCTACTCCAATCTCCTTATAAGTATGGAGGAAGTGAATGATGTAAGGTGTACAATGAGCATGTCCTCCATAATTTATCTCTTCCCCAAGTCCTCCTAGGCAATGGCCATCAATCATGCTTATGGCATCATTTAAACCATGTGGTCTAGAAAAAAATAATTCTCCCCTTGGAGCATCATCCTCCAGATGTATGGTTAAGGGATGCACACATACATCATACAAATAATCATGTAAAAAATAATGAATACCCTTACCATATCTCTTGCTTATACAAGTGGAGTGGCTCATAAGTGAGTCTCCTCTCATTTCCAAAGGGAAAAGAGGTGGATGTGATAACTCTCTCAAATATTCATGTCTCTCCTCCATCTCCATATGGTCCATGCATCTTCTCATATGCTGATATATCTCCTCCTCAAAACCCATCCAAAAGTATCCCTCCATGATGGTTTGGTATGCTCTCATAGAACAAGCGGGGCTGAAAAGGAAATCCTCATAAGATGCTTGTAGAAACTTCTTGAGCTTGGAAGCTCTAGGAAAGAAGATCCAACCATGATAGTAGATGACCCCATATATGACTGAATATTTCTCCTTATGCAACTAGTCATCCAATATCATGCAAGTAAAAATATCCTTGGAATACTCCACCAACAACTAGGAGTTCCAATATCGCTCTATCCTCCATAGTGATAGCGCTGATGATCTCTCATGAAGAGAACCTCTCATATGGTCACAATATTCTTTGACATCTCCCATGCAAAAGATGCAAATCAGAAGGTTGTTATCCTCCCCCTGTTGCTTCTGCCACAACACAGAATCTGAAATGGAAGTGGGTACTGATGATGTTGAGGGCAGGATCCCTCTCTCCTTGAGTCTACCCAAGACTCCGAGCGTTGTAGGAATCTCTCCCAAGGTTACCACTCCTCTGAAATCACTGAGTGGTGCCTCAACTGATGAAGAATCCATCCTCCTCTACTGATTCAGCGGTCTCCCCGAAAAAATTTCTCCATGCAATGAGACATCATCATCAAGAGATGAATGAATAGATGAATGGAGATAACTCTCCATGCTTCCACTGCATAATCAAATCACCTTATTATGTGCATCAACCTCTAGAAATGGATAGGGATGTGTACTCCTAATCTCATGATGTTGGTTCTTCTCTCTACCCCCTCCTTGTGTCTCCTTGGCTTCAAACCTCCTCAACAATGGCACAGATAGAACATGAGTTGTGCCTTGATCTCTACACATGAGATCCTAGGAACTTCCTTGCAAAGATGCAAGAATCCCTCTATTTGGAGCAACAGCTCTTCCTTCCTCTGCATGAGGCACTAGCTAATATCTAGATGAAACAATGTTGTTGCCCTCAATCTCTGCAACATGAGTGGGCAACCTCCCAATGATTGGATCCCTTTTTGAAAAAGAGATCTCCATGCTTCCTTCCTGAAAGGTCTGAGAAGAAAGTTTCTCTTTTGGTAAAGTATGGTGCAAGTTCTCATGCAAGGGTTTGTTTGAGTTTTCTTGTTTGTCTCCACCATGTGTGTTTCATGAATCCTTCTATCAAATCTATTCACTAATGCCATAGTGAAACTTTCATAACATGTAAAGTTTACATTTCTTAAAGAAAAGGATTCAAACATTCACCAGGCATAAGCCTTGCCTCTCAAATGCAATGCTACAACTTTGATGGCTTCATCTTTAAGAATATGGTGCTGCTACAAAAAGGTCTCTAACTCCTCCACCCAAGCTTTGTCTGAACATGTAGGTGAACCCTCAAAGGTAAATAGATGAAATCTATCCTGCTATTCTCTTCCATTTACCTTCATCTTGCAAAACTATGAAAAACTAAGATGATCTCAGAATTTCTGAGTTTGTAGCTCATACTCTTTCAATAAATCACAAAGGGTTTCCCTCCTACCAACCTCTTCTTCCATTCCATCTCTCTTCAGGAATTCCTAGGCATGTGACATGATGGTGTGTAGCTGATTTCTCACACTCCTCATGTGACAATCTAGAGTTTGCCTTAGAATCAAAACCTCTTGGAGATTCTTCATACATCTCCCTTCAGATATTCCTGAAATCCTCATGAATGTTATGTACAGATTTAGGAAGAAAATTTGTAAGCTTATCCCCTTTTTCTTCTCCAAAATATGGAGTCTTTCTCTTGCTCATCTCTCTGTCTCCTTGATGAGGATAGGAAGTGCAGGGTTCTTCCTCTTCTTTCTACTTATCCTCCTTGGGGAGGTTCTTCACGGATCTGAAATATGATGAGATAAAACCCATCCTCTTCAATCTTCTGATCTCTTGGGCTTAGACTCACAAGCTGAGCCAAGACTATGCTTTGATACCACTCTAATATTCCAAATCTGGAATAGCTAGCAAGGTATGACTGGAAAACACATTTTCCAGTAATTGCTACTACAGGATTTGAAACCAAGACCTAGATCCCTTAGAATAATCTGTCTAAGTGCTATATCCAAGAGGAGGCTCCAAATAAATCCTTCTAAGTTGGTTAAACAGATCTCCCATACTTAGATGTCCTCAAAAAGTGCCCAATGAAGGGACTGCAGGAATACATGAACATGAAATGGAGCAAAAAGATTATTTTATGAAGTCTGTACACATGAATAAGTAGATATCCAAGCAATGTATAATATAGCAGCAAATGTGTCCAATTCTTTGAGGAATCAATCACTCAAGCTAGGCAATGAAAGCCTCAATGTGACATGTAGAAGATAGTATAGCAACACTGCTATGCAGAAATGTCATATGGATAAAATAACCCAGGTCATTGGAGACACTGCAACAAAATACATGATAATAGAATGATATGAAAATATTGGCTCAATAAATGAGGGGGAGCAAGCTCTCAACCCCTGAAAACACGAATACAACACTAATACACAATCCTTAGAAGGTTTGGCTACAATACATGTACAAATGGAAAATCTACAGAAATGCTAGAGTTGCAGGGTAGCAGCTGCAACAAAAAACTAAGATAGAAGGAGATGGTTGAATATGATCACCAATCTAAAGCTAACCTCCTCCAATGGATTTCTCGAGTACAAGGCTGATCCTAATACTGGAAATATTTCCCTGCAATATGCTGGTGCAACCTCTTACTACAAATGCACTCTAGAATAACACAATCTAGAAAAGGGACTGTGCTGCTGATGTTAGGAGAAGCTTGGCCTGATGCCAAGATATGAAATTCTGCCTTGGAGACCTTCCTTACTAACCTTTCTGAGGAATAGAAACTCCCTCCTCTGAAAGATGAGACAAGGAATGGTGTTGTGGAACCCCTCCACTGCAATACCTGCAACACAACGTTACACTTGAGCAAAGATAACACTGTAGCTGAAGGAATGGCTTTGGCCTTGAGCCTAGATGTGGAGAAAATGAAGTGAAATACTTCAAGAGGCCTCTCAAGAAGGAGAGGAAATCCTAAACAGGAATCCCTCGTGCTAAACATCACTACAACTCATCTGAATAGCCGGAGACTGCAAATAGTCTGAATAGATAAATATCAATATACTCAAAGATGTCTCACTATGGCTACCTCTTCCTCCTTTTATGTAAGTGAATGTTTGTTTTCCCCAAAACCCACACATTATGGTTTCTTCGACAAATAATATTCCTCCCTCTCAAAATACACTATCTTCTCATGAAAACTACACCTCTTAGGCAGTGCTGTTGACTTGGTCAAACTTGACCTTGTCCTCATGCATTTTCCCCTTTTCACACTGGAAGGTGCTAAATAAAACTAATCCAATGATACCCTTCACACTATGAGGGATTTTATTCCTACTCATGTGCCTTTTACCCATTTTATTCATCTCGTCGATGACATAAGAAAAAATTAATATTTCAATTTACTGCTTGCAAATTTTGGAATATTACAAAGAGAATAGGATTTCCAATACTGTGGACCAATATTTTTTTGATTTGTAGTATGTAGGTAGTATAATATCTGAGCACTTAGTTGTTGTATAGCGAGAAGGTGAATGAGGCCACTGAGAAGGTCCGAGTCCCGAAATGTTGTTATTTGATTTGGTTTCAATTCGTTTTTAATTTCTCGTTGGAACCAATCGATGGAGGCTTCACCCACATGCTCAAGTTGAACAATGTAGGTTTTAGGTTGGAAGATTTTTTTTTTGTGATTTACATGTAGTGACTAGATCCATCTTTGTTGCAAAGGTCACCTAGTGCCCGTGCCAGTTATGTTGGTTATAGGTGTTGTGAACGTGGCTTTGTGTAGAAAAGAGGTCAATAGTTTGTTGGGTCTTCTGCAAGTGTCAGAAGAGGTGCGGAAGCATGCAAAGTTGTTGGGAGGCTTATAGCTTCCTTTGTTTTGGATCGACCTCGTTGAAGGTTGAACACACTTCTAGCATGGTCTCATTGCGCAACAGTGAAGTGAACCGAGGGCAGTGTGGTGAGCTACCTGAACATGCTTTTGTTTCTATACAGGGTGAAGATGAAACTAAAATTTCCAACATATTTTCTTTGATGAAACAAATTGTCTTCCTGAATTCCTTTTTTTTTCATGTTGAGCCCGATAAACTTAACATGTAAATGCATCCATGTAAATCTTGATAAAAGAATTATATGTTGTATTGTTGTGACATTTAGGTTGGCAAACTATTGTCACGAGTGTGAATCTATGTTGGAATTTTCCATTCCAAATAGACAAATTTATTTGCAGGAATGATTTACTACCAGAGATGATGAAGACATGAAATTTAAAATGGCATCAAAAGATAGTGCTTGGAGGTACATCATAGATTGGAGGATGATCGAGTTTGTGTGTGCCCAGTGTGATGGAAATAGATCTGCATGTTCAATTGAGAGGAGATTAGCTCGACAATGGGTGTTTGTTGTTGCAGCTTGTCAGCGATCATGAGGAGGCATGCTTGGAAGCAATTACCCAGCCTTGATATTGTGAACAAGGGAAGTGACGTTACACTGCGATGCCAAGGGAACTAGATACTGAAATGAGAAATTTTGTGTGTAAAATCGTTGAATTTTATGCATGTTGATAGTGAATTTGTGGACAACGGAGGAACAGGCCATGGAGTGTTGGATTCTTGTTTTAAGAGAGACGATTTGTTATTTTTTCTATTCGTGTGGCTGTGAGTTCCTACATCTGGATCATCTGTGCTAGAATGCACTGCATTGAGACTAGTGGAAAAGTCGTTCATTCGTTTCTTTATTAGTGGACCCCCCAGAGGTATTGTTGGAGAAGAATGGTTTCTATTATGTTAAGTAAATAGTCATATTTGGGCATAGACAGAGAAATTTGATGTTCTTGTTAATCTAAAAATTTTATGTTTTTATTTTTTCTTGGAATCATGTTTAAAATTATTGAGCCTTATTGAGCCTAGCTAACTCAATATAGGTAAAGTTACTTTGCTAGAATTCTAGGCTCTAACAAATGACAGGTTAAGCATGGAGTTCCAAGATTTAATTGACAAAGACAAAGATGACCAAGATGTGAACATTTCAAAATATGATGTAAAGGAGAAGCGACAACATTTAAAGGATGATGGACAATGAAAGTGAAAGTTTTTTTTGTGTGAGTTTCTTGGAATAGACTCAATAGCATGTTGTATAATGAGTCACACAGTTGAATGGTAAACAAGTCTAGGATGGTTTTGTAGTGATCATTATATGTACCTGGTAACTCCAAGAGTTGGAGTATGTAATACTTGTAAAGGCATGTGTATCCCCGTAAAAGTTCGTGGTAATCTCAAAATCACTTTGTAATTACAGGTTTGTGGTCAGCCAGAAACCACTTGTAATAGTGAAATGGACTAGAAACAGGTATGTGGCAGTGTTCACCCACTGATGAAGAGATCTAGTGTAAGGTCACCGATGGAGATATCCGGTGCGAGGTTGATGATGAAGAGATCTGGTGCAAGATCGTCGATGAAGAAATCTAGTGAAAGGTCACCGATGAAGGGATCTGGTAAAAGTTTGCCAAAGAGATCTAAGACAGGTCTACTACTGGTGAGAGTTCACTAATGAAGGAAGAGCATGGTTACAAGTCATCCGATAAAACCCACGTTGGAGGGGGATCGGTAGATATAGGTACATGTATGCAGTGATAATGTATCCTACAAAACTAGCAGTTGTCGCGGTTGGTACCCATTCATTCTACTGGATGGTTGCTCCTTTATATGGATGTCGACATATCCTTTTCTTATGTTTGACCAGAACTAGACTTTGCAGACAAGCATGCCAAAGTCAAAAATGAAGATGCCAAAGACTCAAAGTACAAAGCCAAAGTAGTGGTGTGTTATAGCATATGAATGATGTAGTCAAAGTTTGTTTATTTTTTAGAATAGACTCACAACCATGGTGGAGTATGAGTCACAATTTTTAATTAGAGAAAATCTACATATCATTTATTTTTTGTACGTGCTGTAAGACCGAGAGAGGCATGCATACCCCTTTTTTATGTGTTCCCTCTGTTAGAGAGTTTTAACACCCTGGAAGAGTGTGTCATGCAGGATGGATACGCTTGGGTGGGCCATATTGATTTTAGACTCCGTGAGGTGAAATTTTTTATATAGGGGGAGTTCATCGAGAGGTTGGATGAACCATGTATGTGAAGGAATTCCTAGTAGACTGGCGGTTACAGCAGTTGGGAACCCATGCATTTCGGTAGATGGTTGTTCCTTTATATGGATATCAACAATAGAATGAACAAAATAAAAATTCCTAAACAGAACCAGTGTAATTATCAAACAGGACCATTTGTAGATTTTGCAGATGGATATTGACACAAGTAGTCATTAAGGGGGAGTGTTGGAATATGTAATTCCTACTTGTCTTCAGTTATGACTATGTATGTATAGAGTCTGTTCCTATTCCATAGGTTAACTAAAACTAAGTTCCTAGTTTGGTGTGAGGTTGAGATATTCCCTCAACCAACTTATTGTGCATCCAAGATAGCTTACCTATCTTGGCACAATTCCCCATGTATATATGTAACGTTATTTGATTAATAAAACATAGTTTTCATAGTGAAGTTTTATCTAGAGAGAATTCATCGTTATACCTGTATAGAAAGGAGAGACCATGCAAACTTGTCATTTTTGGTCGATTGGCTTGGTAATACCCTGAACTTCCAACTCCAAATATTAGAAAATTGTAAATGGGATTCTTACTAATTAAATTTTGTCTTAAAAACCCATTAAATTATATGACGATAACAGAAAATGTAACATAGAAACTTACCCATGTTATTGTTACTTCGACCACCATGGAAACTCATCTAGGAGCACTTTGGTAACTAGGGTTAGTGCGAATGTCACAGAGCTCAGTTGGTACCTCGGAAAGTTACAAATGACTGAGGAAAGCGCACCATAGTGAGGGTTAGTTACCCCAAATAAACCATACCCATTCTAGACCGTCAGATTGAAACCCTAATGAATTGAATGAAAGATTTGCTAACATCTCAACTGTGCCATGATGGGACACATCCTCAAGATGGAAGTCTCGAGGAGGAGATAGCTAATAAGTCTAGAACCATCGAAGACATAACAACAAGGTTTAAAAATGTGCTAAGTGATAAGCTATTGTATATAATAATGCGCTAACTAATAAGCTAATGTATAGGTTCTATGACCTTGAACCATAGAGAGTCCCAAATTCATTTGTAAACCATATAACCCTTACAATATAATATTCACACCATGTTGAATTTTGAAAATTCACACCATGCGCACTATTGAATGTAATAACCATGACTAAAGTAAAAAAAATAAAAAATGAGGGACCTCGTGATTGGTAATGGAAATGCAATACAAAGTAAATTAAAAGAATTATAAATGTAAACAATATAATATAAAATCAATTGAACTAACTTTTACATCCAAATTAATTTGAATGAGTAAATAATTCATTTTTTTATAAGGAATTTTTTTTGCGTGATGATTTTACCATGGTATTAGAGGTATGATTATCACATTCTAGCCTATTCATGGAAATTTGAGAGATTGTTAAAATGTATCTTTTGTTCCACAAAGGAAGTATGATTAGGAGGGGAAATAGTGCAGTGAATACATCACTTGTGAGACTATCTATAGAGTTTTCTTCAATACCATTCTTAGGATATAATCCTAAAATGTGAGTTCAATTGGGAGAGGAGACCCCAACCCATTGGAAATAGTACAACAATTGAGGACAAATATGACAAGTGTAAGAGCTCACAATGAACGATTGATGTGAGAAAAAGAATGTATAATGAAGAGTTCTAATTATGGATAGTATTCCTTGAATTTTGTTCTTATTGTTGATAATGGGAATAGAGAAAAGTCAGGTAGATGAAAAGAGGACAATATATTAGAGAAAAGTCAAAACCAAGGATTGGAAGGGGATAAGGATGAGAATGAGGAAAAGTATGGAAACATTTATTGATTAATGATTACAACTTCTCATTTTTCTCACTTTGTGTCTTTTGATTTGAATTTTTCATGGATAAGTTTCTAACCAAAATTTATTTTAGTAGATCTAAGACTTTAAGTGTAATCATTAATCAGTATGGGAGGATATGTTCTTAAATAATTTTCTGGTGAACTCTGGTTCAATCTCCCTAAGACACTTTATAGATCTAATTCAATCGACTTGATCTTACAACCTGCCCTCTGCTTGCTGAAAACACTTTCAATAAGTTATTTTACTACATCTAAGACTTTTGTGATCCATATTAGTTGGTTGACCTTCTTCTTAGGATGAACCACATTATCTTTTCCAAACTTCTACCAAATTATGTTGATTTTATTAATCGAAAAGATTATAATTTAGCTATTTCACTACTTCTTATTCCTTGAATGTACACTAGACATTTTGCTAAAGTGAAAGATTGATGATATTGCTATAAGAATTGGTTTTTTCCACTATTCATAATTTTAATGAGGTTAAAATGTTAAGGTTATAAGCCATATAAGTATGTTGACTTTGTTCATCATCATTTTATAAACTAAAAAATAAATATATTTACAATATTTACAGTACCATGGTATATCTAAAGTATAGTAATCAATATAATAGAAAATAAAAATATTCATACATAATATTAAACAAATTTAATTTTCTTTATTCATAAGAGATAAATTGACATGTTACACATTTTCAATTATTAAAGGTTACAACCATTTTTCTATTTCCATGTATTTGGAATAATATTTTAAGCCTTATCAATTTTTTGGCATCTATAGGGATGAGATTTATTATAGATAAATGAAAAACAAATTAAATAATGTAAGTTAAAGTATTTTATAGTATTTTTTTATTTTATATGTAAAAATATTTCATATTTTAAGAATTTTTTTAATATTTAATTCAATTTATTTAATTCAATATTTTTTTGGAAAAAATAAAATTAGTTAATGAAAAATGTTATAAATATTAATTTTTAGCTGTAATTAAAAATATCAAATATGTATGAATTTTGTATTATATATTTAAGTGATAAATTATTAATCATAGAAAACACAATAATGAAAATAATTAATTATAAAATTTCTTTTATTGTAATTTTTTTAAGAATTATTTAATGAATTTTTTAATTATATAAATGTTATTTTCTTGAATTTTTTTAGTTATATAAATGTTATTTTTATGAATGTTTTCAAAGATAGTAAATTATGAATGTGAGAAAAAATCAATATTTATTAAAAAAAATTATGATTCTGAAAATATAAATAATGATTTGTTATAAATGTTGTATATCTTATTAATAAGTATTTCTAAAACTGTCATTTTCATCTTTTATCTTCATTCTATTAGAAAAATGACAAATTATTTTATTCCATAGTAACTATTTAATAGTTAATTTAAATGTAGAACCATAATAGTAAATGTGGTTGTGATAAGCTGATTAGCACAATTATTCCCCTTTGAAAATTTGTGGCTCTGGCACAACCATTCATTTTATAAACCCAAGTATTCTCATGATGTCATTTGTAATTTGATAATTTGAATGGTAATTTGGTAATTGTATTAGGAAAATGCTAAGAGGTAAACATACATTTAAAGATGCAATGTAGTTAATATTTTAACTTTCATCCATAAATATAGAGGAGACAATGAGAATATTCCAATCTAATTTATTTATAATCAACCATTCAAAATCGATGGCTCTAGCACAACCATTCATTTTATTAACCCAAGTATTCACATGATGTGATTGTAATTTGATAATTTGCATGGTAATTTCATTATATATATATTAGGAAAATGTGAAGAGATAAGCATACATTTAGAAATGCAATCTAGTTAATATTTGAAATTTCATCCATAAATATAGAAGAGATGTGAAAATATGCCAATAAATTTAATTTACAATCATATAAATTTTTTTTAATAAACATTTCATGAATATACATAAAATAATACTATCTTTTATTTTCTTATAAAAAAAATTGTTATAATTGTTTCAATAATTCTTCCGTGCAAATAAGAAAAACATTATCATTGTAAAAAAAATTCATTGTATTTTAAATTGTACAATTGAATTCCTTTCCTATAATTATTATATAAATTATAATCAATCAACCTTTTAAATTTCCTGACATGATTCCATATAAATTTGTTTATTGATGAACCTTGACTTCTTTGAAATACACAAGTTCATAGATAAAAAGATGTAATATGTAAAATAATCTTTATGCCTGCTTTCAATTCTTATATTTGTAAAACGTTATCCTTATGATTGTAAATTAAAAAATAGTTTAATTATAAGTTTTACTTGAATCTAAAAATATTTTGAATATAAGTTTGACTTTAATCTTGTCAGGAAAATTTCCAAAATATTTGGAAATAATCAAAATTTCACTGAAGTGTTAAGAGCCGCAAATGCCAATCTAACTGCAATGAAAACCAGTTAAACTAAACAGCAAATCCATATATAGCTGAATTGTAAATTACATTTGATCAGAGCTTCTAAACTGAACTGCAAAGTCGTGTAAACTGAACTCTGAATTTCAGGGCCTCCTAAACTGAAGTACAAAGAGATGTAGAGTTGAATTCTGAATTTCAATGACTCGTATTGATACATGCATACCAAGTTGGAAGTCGAATGCTATGTATGTTGTGGACAAAGCAGACATGCTAACATTTCCTAGAATATTAATGCTCTGAACAGCCAGATAGTTCCTCTCCGCTATGGTAGGATCGTTTACAAACCATATATTTCTCGTCCTATCTCCATATATTTCTCTGTTAATTCTTTCTCCATCGTCTCGTTCCCTGCTGTATGAGGAAGGCTGCAAGTCGTCATTAATTAGAAAAGCCTTGATGAGCGACCATAAGTAGCTGAAACCACCAGTGTATCCCCTTTTCCCATTGATCCTATTCACCATATTCTCGTCTGCAACACGACTCCTCCTGCAACTTGCCTTCAATATCGAGAAACAGGTCGACATTATTACGATGAACAGAATTCAATTCATACAACAGAGATATCATCTTGATACCAATAAATATTGTGTGGCAGCCCAGTGCTGAGAATCAAATACCACACTTATGCTTACCCATCTCCTCCATGATATCAGAGAGATGATGTCATTGGATTCTAGAAGTCTGTGTGTAAGAGATTATTGATAGATTGCCAATTCCAGCTGTTGAAGGCGATAGGACGGGAGCAAAAGTCGCCGAGAGATCCGTTGTGGGTTACATACTGAGAATCATAGGGAGGAGTGGGGCATATTATGGGAAACAGTTCCATTTATTTTGTCGATGGCCTGTTAATACTATGAATCGTGGGGAAAAAACAACAGATGACGGAGGTCCTATCATTATTTGATGTGCATATTATGGGAAACAGTTCCATTTATTTTGTCGATGGCCTGTTAATACTATGAATTGTGGGGAAAAAACAACCGATGACGGAGGTCCTATCATTATTTGATGTGCGAGGTGTCGTCCACCACCTCCTCCCGCCTACGACACTCACAAAGGTTTTCGTTTTCCAGCGTTGAATATTTCTGGCATTTTGTATTCATTGCAAGGTGTCTGTCAAACGTGATCGCGCTACATAATGGACACCCTAACTTTCCAAAAGATCTAACTTAAAATATTTGTAGAACAAGTATGATATTAAATAAATGAATTATTGTTTTTTTAAGGTATGTAATATTAATAAGTCATGTCATCTTATTTATATATTAAGAATTTTTATGATAAAGTGAGAGTAAGAATTTTTTTATTTTTTTTTATAATATATATATTTGTTTTAATTTATATATATTTTTTTCTAAGTAATACTAATTCTATTAATAATTAACATAATAATATAGAACTGCCTTTGTCTCAGCTGAGGAAGCCTGAGCACAGGGCTTGACGACCATGAAAATTCATAGTTTGGACTGCCCAATGTGGGGAAACCAATGCCATAAGATTAAGATTCACCGCCCTCATAAGGGAAATCGGCATTACATCCAAACTGTTTGTCAAAAATATCAAAATTATAACATGCCACTCTCCAGGCAGAGGATTAAAAAACAAGAAAACCAGAAGGAGCATGAAGACCTTGAACCTGGAAAACAAAAACCTCTGGGGTATCTTCTGACTATTGAGCATCAGTGGAGGAGGGCAGTTCTTAAACGATTCTACAACCCCATTCGTCTCTGCTCCCCTCACCATCAGCCGAGGGTAGCACCGTATCTTTGTCCGCGCGTTCCACGTTCTGAACCTGCATAGAAACGCTGGGGACAAGATTTAATTGGGCCAAGGAAGCCTTGGAAAAATCTGCAGGAATGAGGGTGGGGACAGAGGGGCCCTAGAAAGTGACGGAGGGACCAAGAGTAGTAGACGGATGAAGCACCAAACTAGAAGATTCTTCACAAACCGTAACCGTTACAAAATCTTTGAGAACCGGTCTTTCAAAAGTGCAGTCGAAGGTAAACTCTGCGCCTTGGGAAGACTGGCGGAGGGAAGAAGTGGAATGCGGGTGAGGAGCAGAGGGAGCTGCAGAAGGGCGGACTGGAGGCACTGGAAGGAAGGCGAAAGGTGATGGGGGACGCTCAGGGGGAGGAGCGGAGGGAGGGCCACGAGGTCTGCCTCTGCGCCCTCTATATTTCGAAGAATAGTCCGATGAATAATCAGAGGCGAGGGACGACAGAGGCCGATGAACTCTGCCCCGACTGGAGCCTCTTCGACAGCGCATGCGCTGGCGCAAACAAGGCATGGTGGAGGGGGGAGGCAAATGGATCGAGCAAAAAGGCAGAGATTGCACACGACCAGAGGAGCAATACAACGAATTGGAAAAACAGAATTGACTATGCGAATAACGGAATTCTGGAATGGTTTCCAAACAACATAACAATTGACACCTTCGGCCTGTCTGCGTTCGAGCACTAGGCTCCGAGCAGGCAGACGAAAAAGAAGCACGGTGAAACACAGTAGCAGAGCAGACAGGGCAAGCGCCATGCAAATGATTCCTATCCATGCCAAGAGCCGAGGTGAAACAGATGAAGAGCGCGCTACGAAGACGGTTCCAGAGACTGCAGTTAATATGGTGTAGGGTGGTGAATTGAATGCGACAGTAAGTGCGAGTGTGGTAGGCCAGATGGCCTGCCCATAGGGTCTGCCTTTGGAGTCAACGAGGGACGAGAGTCCCATCATGATGAACTGGAGGCAACCGCATCCGGCGCTGTGGAGTCCTATTGCACCAGAGTGTTGCATTCCTGAAGTTTGATTTCTTCATTGATGATGTTGAGCGGTCCATGCGGAAAAGTAATAGAGCTTTCCACTCCCATGTCGGCAAGGAGGTCCGCGACTTTGTTTCCATCGCACCTGATATGGGAGAAGGAGATGGCATTATAACTTTTGAGCCAAGCTTCCATAAGTTCCAGTCTAGCTGCTAATCTCCAACATGTGGAAATCTTGACAACAGTGGAGCCTGTTAGGAGATGTTGAGCCATGTTGATGAGCACTTGAGAGTCTCCTTCAACAACAAGTGGGAAGCGATTGTGGCGCTGAGCTAAGCAGAGACCTTGCCAGAGACCTTCAAGCTCCGCAGAGTTGTTGGTATCCCAACCAAGATGGCCAAAGTATATGAGCAGAGGAGTACCTTTAGAGTCTCTGAAAATTCCCCCAAATCCAGCACTCCCTGGATTGCCCTTAGAGGCCCCATCAAAGTTTAACTTGATCACTCCTGAGGGGGGAGGAGTCCAGCAGACAGGAATCTGAGAATTAATTCTAGCAGAAGAAGATGAGGTAGGACTGATTTTGAGTTGCCAATTCTCCCAGATAGCACATTCCTTAGGCTTGGAAGGCATGTCCTCTTCTTTCCAAGGGATGAGAGCAAGAGTCTCTTGGAGGTTGCTACAAAAGGTGTTCCAGATAATCTCCACAGGCGAGGTTTTCTTTCTGAAAACTCTTTTATTCCGTTCCTTCCAAATCGTCCAAAAAATGAGCCCAGGAATGAGAGTCCACAGAGTGTTAAGAAGTACACTGGAGAAGGGAGTCATGGGCCAGTGGCAGATGTGGTGGATTAAATCGTTTGTGGGTTTACTTTTTTGACAATGGAAACAGACTTTCTCCCAAAGAGTGTTGGCCAGATTGCAAGAGATCATTAGATGCTGAGTAGACTCATTGCTTTGTTTACAATTGGGTCATTGAGATGGCCCAATAAATCCCCTTCTGGTCAAGTTATCCCAGGTGAGAATCCTTTTGTGACTGAGAAGCCAGAGGAAGGTCAAGACATTGGGCCATATGCCAGGAGCCCAAACACGCTGCCAGATAGGATCGTGTGGATTGGAGGAGGCAAGAAGGAGGGAGTAGGCTTCCTTAGTAGAGAATACCCCTTTAGAGGAGTGTCCCCATCAAAGAACATCTGGATCCTCAGCCCCTCTGATTCTTCTTTGTCTTAGTTTAGCGTTAATAGTAGCTGTGATGTCGACCTGAGCCCTAGGAGCAATGAGAGTAGCTTGCTTCCACTGCCTGTAGCCATTGACATTCTCCGTGAGCCAGTATTGATTGACTTGATCTTACCGTGGAAACCTAACATTGCCCCTGTGAAGATGATTGAGGATCTCCGAGAGTTTTGGTTGCTGTTGCCAGGCGTTCGTCCAAAATCTAGCTATACTACCATTCCGAATTTCCCAAAAACTGTGTTGTTGAATCAAATTGTTGTGCTGCTTGGCGGCATTCCATATAAGAGAACCGGGGACTTTAGGGTAGAGTCGGATCAGTTCCTCAGGAGGCCGATTGTTGGCATATTTTTCAGTCCAGAGTTTAGCCCATGGTGTGTTCGGATTTGAGGTCCATTTCCACCACAACCTGGCCCCCATAACAATGTTGATATGAGTGGGGTCCCTGAGTCCGAGGCCACCTGCTTCTTTAGGAGTGAAAACAGTATTCCAATTGACAAGAGCCCATTTCCGGTTTTTTCAAGAGGAGCCCCATAGAAATCTACGTTGTAACACTTTCATTTGCTTAAGGACCCATTTCGGAGCAGCCAAGACAGAGAAAAGATAAAGAGGCATAGACTGAAGAACAAATTTAATGAGAACAAACCGACTGGCCATGTTGAGGGCTTTGAAAGTGCAGGAGGAGATACGGGCTTCAAGCTTCTCGAGCAGGATGTTCCAAGAGGAATGTTTGATGGCTGAATGAATGAGGAGAGCTCCCAGGTACTTGGCAGGAAGAGAGGCTATGGGGAAGCCTGAGATACGGGCTATGCTAGCTTGAGTGACAACAGGGGTTTTGAAGAAGAAGATTTGAGATTTGGCAGGGTTAACAGCAGTGCCCGAAGCTTCAGAAAAGGTGTTCAAGAGGGATTTAAAGGCTCAGGCTTCTTCCAAAGAGGGATGGACACAGAGCAGATTGTCATCCATGAATTTTTGGTGGGTAGTGGGAGGGAGGCCATGAAGAGAGATGCCTTTCAGAAGCTGAACTCGAGTGGCATTTTGGATGAGATGATCAAGGCCCACAGCCATGAGTACAAAAAGAAAGGGAGACAGAGGGTCTCCTTTTCTAATGCCCTGCTGGGAGAGAAAGGTGGAGAAGGAATCCCATTGATCAGAATGGAGTAGAAGGTGGATGAGATAAGGTTCATGACCCATCTGATCCACAAGTGATTAAATCCAAAAGCTTCCAGAATCCTTTGAATATACGTCCAACTCAATTTATCAAAAGCCTTAGATAAGTCGATTTTGAGGAGCATACCTGCTTTTCTGCTGAACTTTAAGGAGTGGATGACTTCATGAGTCAAGATGATCCCATCTAGGATCTACCTACCTTCCACATATCAGATTTGTTCTGGAGAGATGAGCATGGGTAAGAGAGGCTTGAGGCGATTAGCTATAAATTTTGAAATGAGTTTGTAGATCACGTTGCACAGTGCAATGGGCCGGAATTTTTCGGGCTTGCTCTGTTGGTCCTCCTTTGGAAACAGAGTAACGAACGTGGCATTGAGGGAAGGAAGTAACCAATGCATGGTTCTCAATTCTTCAACAAGATTCCAGACCTCCAGCTTTATGAGTTCCCAAAAATGATGAAAGAAATTGGAAGTGAAACTGTCCGGCCCAAGAGCCTTACGAAGTTTAGTTTGTGTCAAAGCCGCTTCGACCTCCTGTAAGGATATGGATCTTAGGAGCATCTGATTTTGTTCCTCCGTAATTAGCTTGGGGATAAGATGAGTGATCTGGTCAATAGCAGATAGCTTGCCGAGTTGAGGTTCTTGGTGCACGTTTCTGAAATGATCCAACAATTCGCGCTCCATGTCTTCGTGATTTTCCATCCTCTCCCCTTGCTAATTTTTGATATGGATGATATGATTGTTCATTCTTCTTTGTATAGTGGAGCGATGGAAAAATTTTGTATTGCGCTCACCCTCCTTAAGCCAGCGAACCCTGGATTTTTGTCTCCAGAAAATTTCCTCTTGCCTGTATCTTTCATTCAACTGCTACTGAAGTGTTTGTTCCTGGTTGTCGAGGGCCTCTGATCTTCCTTTGCTAATAATTTCCAATTGGATCTCCGCCATTTTAAGTTCGAGATCTTTCTTCTCCCGAAAAATGTTCCCAAAGACTAAGTGGTTCCAGCTTTTTATTTGAGCTTTTAGGAACCTGAGTTTTTGCTGGAATTGAAACATCTTGGATCCTTGAGGAGGAATGAAGCTTTTCCAGGTGTTATGTACCATATCCTTGAAGGAGGGATGATCAAGCCAAAAGGCTTCAAAGCGAAAGGGCCGCTTTAAATGCTGGTTAGGCCTTTGCCATTGAAGAGCAATGGGCCAGTGATCAGAACCTGTGATGGGCAGAATAGAAGCTATAATGTCTCCTCCCATATGGATAGCGTTGTCAGAGATTAGGAATCTATCTAATTTGGAAGCAATGTGATGATTGCCAGATCTTTTATTGTTCCATGTATGCGTCCCATTGGTAAAAGGAAGATCAATCAGCCAACTTCTACTTATGAAATCTCTGAAGTGAGCGCTATCCGGTTCCAGCCTCGCACGCCCTCCTGTTTTTTCCTCCAATTTAGTTATCATGTTGAAATCTCCCCCTAAAATCCATAGAGGATGAGTTCTATTGGAATTTAGGACTTCCATCGTGTTCAAAAACGCAGTCTTGCTTGCTAGATCTTGTGGAAAATAGACATTAGAAAGATGACCATGGATACTGGTGCCTATGAGATGGAAAGAGGCTTGGATGAGATTATGAGAAGCATGGAAGTCCCCAAGCTCAAGAGCTTGCGTATCCCATATTATGGCCAGACCTCTGGAGAATCCGGAGGCATCGACTGCAACAGAATGACTATTGGGCCAGGCTTTAGAGAGGATTTTGCCAAGGGCCTTAGAATTGCATTTAGTTTCTTGAAGAAAGATAAGCTGCGGTATTTCTTGCTCTATCATACTCTTGATCATTTTGTACTTCCTGGGGCTGTTCAGCCCTCTTGCGTTCCATGATATGAGCTTCATGAGGAAACATTAGGAAGGGGTTTGTAGATCCTCGTGAACTTGGGATATCACCCTGAATCCACTAGCATTTCCCCCAACATGATGGTGCGTTGCCAGTCTGGTTTTCGACCTCTTTTCTTTGACTCTTTTATTATCTTCAGACCATCCCAGTGACTTCCTGGTTGAATTCCTAACTTTTTTTTCTGATGTGCTTTGGATAGCACAACCTCCAGAGTATATATCTGGTTGGGCTTGATATTATCAAAGTCCTGTCGAATGCAAGCATATTCTAAACTTGGTAGATCCAATTCTCCCAGTTCAAAGCCTTCAGAATCTTCATCCATAAGACTGAGCTGACTGCTCTCAGGATTTTCAAGAATAGTGTGGATGGAGTTTAGCAAGACATTGTCAACCTCCATTCCTTTGGATTTATCGTCGGCAGAACTTGACTCGAGAGGTAGCTTGTGGGACTGGGGATCCCCTTTTACTGAGGAAGCGGGATTTGGTGATGAGTGAGCGGGATTTGAGGGAGCGGCATGAGTGGTAGGGTTAGGAGATGGACCAGGGGAAGCAGGGTTGGGAGCTCCAGAAGGGTCCGAATGGGCTAGGGCTTCGAAGCTATTGTTGGTAGAGGGAGCGGTAACTTGCGGGCCAGAGACTTTGTTACCAGAAGGGGGTTTTCTGTGGTGCTTCTTTTGGCTGGAGACCTTGGTAAAACCATCTGCCTCTGATTTATCGGCTGCATCAGTGCTCTTGGCTTCAATGTTCAGCGGACAGTCTCTAAAAAGATGCCCATGAGCATGACATCTTCGACATTTGAAAGGAACGCGCTCATAGTCAAGGGGTTGAATCCATTCAAAGTCGTCATGGAATAAACTTACCGCATCCGGAAGTGCTCTGTCCAGCTGCATGTAGACACAGATCCACGCATAGGAGGTGTACCTTCGAAGCTTGGTTTCCTCAGCGATTTTAATGAATTCTCCTAAGCCTCTGCTGATGGCTGTGAGAGATTCCTCATCCCAGTACTCTAGAGGAAGTGAATATAGCCTAATCCAAACTGGCGCCCAGTTGAAATTTTCCTTGTCCGGGTTGAAACGTTCGACCCAGTCTCTGAGATAAAGTCCTGCTGAGTTGAAGAAGTAGGGACCCCCATCTAAAACCCTATTTCGGTCTTCTATGCAGTTAAAGACCGCATTAAAGAAGCCTTTCAGCCCTAGCTGAAGTGTGACATGGCCTTTGGGCTTCCATTTAGAGGCTATCCACCCTTGCAGTGCTTTTTCTGTAGGCCAGAAGCCAATGAACTTCCCTATGAGTGCATGGTCTTTCATATACTGGATCTGAGCATTTATACGGTGACTTGGGAGGTCGATCTTCAGTCTTTCCGCAACAATGGGTTTGCATGTTACTGAAGTAGCAGTTGTAGGAATCTGAGAGGATTCAGAAGCTTGTAAATTGGTCAGAGCGTTTTTTGGTTGTGTCTCCTCCGTGACAGGAATGTGCTCATTTTGTTCATCATTTCCGTTGTTCTGAGAATCTTTTGTAGGGGGGGGCTGAGCGCCTCCCCCCATCGTGGACGCCATGGCCCGTGCTCAGAAACAACAGATCGACCGTGCTACCTGACTACTGATACCTAAGTGAAGACTTGTCGGCGGGTACAACGTTGTTGCAGAAGGGAAGAAACCCTCGGATGTATATCGGAACTCGGATGAATGGATTTCGTTCTTCAATAATCGTTTTAACTTATATATTAATTTGAATACTGTATTATATATTAATTATTTTCATAAATATTAATAATAATAATTTAACATAAAGTTATAATTTAATTTGTTTTAAGATTTTTTTTTAATTTAATTTGTTTTAGGTTTTAATATAGATTGATGATTATCGACATTTACAAGATATTTAATTTATATGGCTACTTTAGTTATTTTGATAGACATTTCTCACTTGATGGAATTTATTTTTTAGTTTTAATTTTTATTTTATGTTGTAAGTCTTACTAGTACAATCTGTTGAGGATGAGTCTCTTTAGCAAGATCACCTAAGATCAAATTTCACGGGGGTGGTTGTTCCTTGTTAGAGTGGGAGGAGACATGCTAAAAATTCCAGTGAACTTAGGGATGGTGTGGCTGAGGTAGAGTACAATCCCCTAGTGACTTTGAAGGATTAGATGCTGGTGTGTGGCTACTAGCCTAGCAACATGTCAAGCCTGGAGGATTACAAACAACTTGAAAAACAAAAATAAATAAATAAGTATTTTGTGTTCCTCTTGATATATTTTGGTCATCTTCACTTTATTAATAAAAAATCATCTTCTCTTAGTAGATCCTAGATGGATCTAGAGTGACTTAATTTCCCCATCAAATTGGCTATATTGCACATGAATATCATGGGTCAATACTATGAGTCCTCAACACCATGAGGCATTTTTCTTTTATTTTTATAAGGTTATTTTTAAAAAATATTATATATATATATATAAATTTGACGAAGTTTAAAGCTTTACATTAATATTTATATTTAATTTTTATAATTCAATTCATTTTTTGTGTTTATGTGATTTGACTTAGTTAAAATGTTAAACAATACATTGCAACATGTACATAATTATAAAATTACTATACAAATTATCAAATCATTATTGACATATTAGTGGGCCTAGATGCCTATTCTACAACCGATTATGATGTGTAAGGGTGTTCTTCATTAAAGTTGAAATTTTGCTCATGTAGGCCAAAATAAAAAAATTTAAAAATCTCCAAATGAAAAAATGTAAGTAATTATACAAAATATTTAAATAATGTGGGCGCATAATTTTTTTAAAATAATTATGTAAACAAACCATTAAAAAACACTCAACTTGAAAACGTTCTTTTTAGAGTGTAGAATTTGAGGAAAAGTATGCACTTCTAAAGATTTAATTCTTCTAAACCCATGATAGATCTAAAGTTAAATAAATCTAAACTGGTAAATAATAAATAGATCTAAGTTAATATATAATAATGCCAGAGATGCTCATGTCTAAAAACATTGTTATTTGTTCTTAGTGTCCACTAAAACTAATTAACATCGATTTATACAGTTTTTAAATAAACTACATAACTAATGGTATATAAAAACATTATTACAATGGAATAGATCACATTGAAAAAAAATACGACCACAAAACCTATAACACTCGCGCCCAAAACCATAAATAACTTGATTACTATAAAATTGAAGCCCAAAACTATAAGTAACTTGACGGAGTCAAGTTTTCCACATCCACCTTAAAAAGAATAAACATTTATTAATGTAATCATGCCAACTAACATTAACTTGGGAATTGAATAACTGCCATGCAAAATGATCTCACGCTTAGATCGAGGATGATTTTAAACGAGTCATGGAAAAATAAGTCTCTTTCGTCCGTCAATTTCTCTCCGTAGTGCTCCGGGTCTCCTCAAAAGCTGAAAATACTCGATAGGTTAACGTCGGACGAACAGTGAAACATAGCAATCCATATTCCAAACTCTGCCCGAAAAAAGTTTGAGGAAACAATATGGAGAGATAATAAATTAATAATAATATAAATTAGGATTATATTTAGGTTTTAATTATATTAAAAATAGATAAATTAATGGGATTATTATATTTTAAAGGTTTATTGTATAGTATGTGAGTGAAGTGTTTTTTTTGTTTTAAAGGATATATGTCCTTTTTAAAATAAAAATAGTATAGAAAAATTAGGTTATTAAAATACACAAATATATAAATGTTACACTAGTTTTATAAAAATTATTATAAAATATTAATAATCTCATTAACATTTTGAAATGTGGTAAAAATATTTAACTCCACTCCCAATTATAAATAAAATATTTAAATGTTCATCTAAAATAACTTAATTTTGTATCTCGTTGGAGATCATGCACAGCAAAACAATTAAATACGCAACAAATAAATCATGCACAAGAAGACACAGTGATTTTACCGTGGTTCACCCAAACCTCCTGGGCTACGTCCACACAACAGGGCATTGGCAATCCTTTATTAATGAACAGGAGATTACATAATTCACACACCCACACACACTCTCCAAAACAAACGTATGGATACCTGTTATATAGCAGGAGAATCTAACAGCCTCATAAATCCTCTCAACTCAAATTTAGCATGCATTAACTCCCTCCCAACAAACTGGAGCTAATCTAGGAACTAATTCCTAATTTTTGTCACCTACTGAGATTTTGCCTATTTTATCCAAAACAGAAAATCTCAACAATCTCCACCTCGACAACAATTAGCCTGATGCCTCGTTATTGTTATTTTCTTATTTTTCAAGCCAAGAGAAGCCAAACACCAACGCAGCCTTCTCCAACAAACCGGTTTCGTGGAACATGTCCGTACGCTTTCCTTTGTATGCACCTTTTCAAGAGAGACTCCTTTCAAGAATAACCCGTTCTACAAAATGGTACGCACTGGAATATGCTTTGATTTACTATGATAGGTCGGATTCATAGTACATATGAAATCAACGAACTAAGTTAGATCCAAAGTCTAAAAGGTATGTCTTTGTTGGGTATGGTGTTGGAACAAAGGGATATAGATTGTGGGATCCTACTACCCGCAAAATCATCATCAACAGAGATGTAAAGTTTGATGAATCCTCTCTTGTACAGTTAGATGTAGATAGAAAATTGAAACAAGATGATGTATTTGACTTTCAGCACATTCAGTTTGATAGCACTTCTAATGATAGTCATGATGACCATAGTTCAGATACTAGTCATGAACAGGTTTCAGAACATGAACAGGGTTCCGGTTTAGATCATGAACAGGTCTCAGATACTGATCGGCAAGAAGTTCCTACAGGTGGTAGTCAGCCAATCGAGGAAGCACCAGAAACATCCTTAAGGAGGTCGACAAGAATCAAACGACCACCGAGAAGGTATGATGATTATGTTACTTCAGTTGCTTTGACCGCTAATGACAATGAACCTCTGTGCTATCAGGAAGCAATAGAAGGTTCGAATAGTGACAAGTGGAAAGCAACCATGAAGGACGAAATGATGGCCTTGAGTAAGAACGGCACATGGGATCTGGTTGAGCTTCCGAAAGACAGGAAAACTGTGGGATGCAAATGGGTTTTCAAGCTGAAACGGGGTGTGAATGATACGGAGGACAGGTACAAAGCGCGGCTGGTTGCAAAAGGGTTTTCTCAGAAAGCAGGCATAGACTTTCATGAGATTTTTTCACCAGTTGTTAAAATAGTTTCAATTCGAATTGTGTTAGCTTTAGTTGCTTTGTTTGATTTAGAGTTACAACAACTAGATGTTAAGACTGCTTTTCTACATGGAGATCTAGATGAGGAAATTTATATGGAACAACCAGAAGGGTTTGTTCAGCATCGCAATGAGAAATTTGTCTACAGGCTCAAGAAGTCATTATATGGCCTGAAGCAGTCGCCTCGGCAGTGGTATAAGAAGTTTGATTCTTTCATGTTGAGTCAGAAATATGTTAGAAGTGAATATGATCATTGTGTGTATTTCAAGCAATTGAAAAAATGGCATGTTCATTATCTTAGTGTTGTATGTTGACGATATGCTTTTAGCAAGCAAAAGCATTGATGAGATCAACAGGTTGAAGACTCAGATGGCAAGGACATTCGATATGAAAGATCTAGGAGCAGCAAGACAGATTTTGGGCATGGAGATTTTCAGAGACAGGAGTAATGGTAAGCTGTGGCTATCACAACATAAGTATGTTGAGAAGATACTTTTGAGATTTGGTATGAATAATGTGAAGCCTGTGTCAGTCCCTTTCGCTTCCCATTTCAAGCTTTCTTCGGGTTTATGTCCTAATACAGATGAAGAAAAGGATTATATGTCTCGAATTCCATATGCTAATGTAGTAGGATGTTTGATGTATGCGATGGTTTGTACTCAACCAGATATTTCACATGCAGTTGGGGTTGTCAGCAGGTACATGGCAAATCCGGGTAAAGAACACTGGTCAGCAGTGAAATTGGTGCTTCGGTACTTGAGAGGCACAAGTAGTTATTGTATCACTTACAATAAGAGTAGTGAATTTGTTTGCAGATATGTTGATTCCGATTTTGCAGGTGATTTGGATAAGAGAAGGTCAACTTCAGGGTACGTCTTTACTCTTGCAGGTGGAGCTATCAGCTGGATGTCAAAGCTACAGAACATTGTTTCTTTATCCACTACTGAAGCAGAATACATTGCTGCTTCTCATGCTTGCAAAGAGGCGGTTTGGTTGAAAGGTTTGCTTGGTGAATTTGGTAGGTTGCAGGACAACATCAGGTTACTTTGTGATAGTGAAAGTGCATCACAACCAAATACTACCCAGTTTGAATAATCACAAGGTGTCCTTTCCATACCTTCATGAATTTTGCGTACTATCGCCACGATGGAGATCGGTTTATCACATAATGTCATGCCACGCTCATTCACAACTCCTTTTGCAAACCGACATTACTCAGCATACTCCTTGCTCTCTCTAGAAGAGTCCCGTTCATGCGTTCAGCAACTCCATTTTGCTGAGGAGTATAAACCGTGGTCTTATGTCTCTCGATCCCTGCATCCTTGCAATAGCTGTCAAACTCCTTGGAAGTAAACTCACCACCATTGTCAGTTCTTAAACACTTTATTGTTCTACCAGTGTTGTTTTCTACCAATGCTCTAAACTATTTGAAAACTGAAAAAACATCAGACTTCCTTTTCAACATGTAGACCCACACTTTCCTAGAAAAGTCATCAATAAATGATACAAAATACGACGAACCACCATATGACGCTGTAGGAGCTGGACCCCAAACATCTGAATGAATATAATCAAGTATCCCTTTACTAGTATGTTTGCCTGTTTTAAATTTTTGTTTACTTTGTTTTCCAAACAAGCAATGTTTACAGAAATCTAACTTTCCAGACCTTAGATTAGGAAGTAACTTGCGATCAGCCAAAATTTTCAACCCCCTTTCACTCATATGCCCTAATCTTTGATGCCATAAGTGAATGGAACTACTGTCATGTTCAGACATAGTAGACACATGAACTGACCCTGTTCTTCCTTCTAACTGAAACAAATTTCCTACTTTATTAGCTTTCATTACTAGTAAAATACCTTTATAGATTTTCATAACTCCACCTTGAATTACAGTTTTATATCCATTCGTATCCAATGCTCCTAAAGAAATTAGATTTTTCCTTAATTCTGGAACATGTCTCACATCTGTTAATATTCTAGTTGTGTCATCAAACATTTGCAGTTGTATGCTTCCTATCCCAACAATATTAGATGTGACATCATTACCCATGTACACGACTCCATCATTAACTGATCTATACGTCTTAAACCATTCTCTATGAATACACATGTGGTTTGATGCACCGGAATCTAACAACCAATGTTGATCATGATTTGACATATTACCAGACAACACTTCGTCGCTCATACCTGAACCAGATGCCGAACCTGTATCTGTCGCATTTGCCTCCTTCTTCTCTGTCGAAGAGTCTCCTTTCTTCTCTGTTTGCTGTCTCTTCCAGCAGTCTTTCTTCAAGTGCCCCGATTTGCCACAAAACCAGCACTTCACTTTGCTCTTCTTCCCTTTCGACTTTGAACACGAATCGCTGCGCTTACCTGAGCGTCTTTCTCTAGAACGACCTCTAGCCATCATTGCCTCTGATGTAGAGGTGTCAGCATTCGACTTCTTCCTCGTCTCCTCAGACAACATGGCTCCAACCACATCGTCAAAATCAAGGACAGCTGCATTACTGAAGCTTATGGAAGTAACAAAGTGATCCCACGATTCAGGCAATGTACACAATAGAGTTATTGCCTTATCCTCCGAATCAAATTTTACATCTAGACTTTGTAATTGTACCAATAGAGTATTGAAAACATTCAGATGGTCAGTAATCGAGGTACCTTCCTTCATTCGCAAACCATAAAGCTGTCGCTTCAGGAGAATCC
Source organism: Pinus albicaulis (assembly GCA_034641835.2). Lineage (NCBI taxonomy): Eukaryota > Viridiplantae > Streptophyta > Pinopsida > Pinales > Pinaceae > Pinus > Pinus albicaulis. The sequence continues at coordinate 1,144,609,007 of CM076578.1, read as the reverse complement.
GATTTGTCAAGGATTTCGTCATGTAGAGCTTCTCAAGCTTCGACCACAAGCCTGCGGCGGTCTTCTCTGACACAATGTTGAACAGAACGTCATCTGCCAGACATAACCGAATTGCGCTCAGAGCTCTGTCATCCAACTCATCCCATTCATCCTCCGTCATGGAAGAAGGCCTTTTTCTCCTCCCCAACAGCGCTTTCGCCACGCCTTGTTGTACCAGGAGATCATGCATTTTTACCTTCCAGATCTCGAAGTTGTTTTTGCCATTGAACTTCTCAATTTCAAACCGGGCATTTTGAGTTTTCGCCATCTTGTTTCAGCAAAAAACACAGTAATCTCCAGAACCAATTTTCAAATAAAGAATGCCCTTTTAATTAAAAAATGCCTTTAAAAAAAAATTTGCCCTTGCCTTCCTTTAAGTGCCTCTCACTGCCTTTAAAAAAAAAAATTATCCTTGACCTTTGCCTTTAAAAAAAAAATGTCTTCAGTTAAACTACCATACCCCTCACCTTATAAAAAAGGCCTTTTTCTTTCATACCATATGCAAATGGTATTAAAAAACAAATCGATTTTAAAAAATGCACCTTTAACTTTTTAATAAAGGCATATAATAAAACAAATCGATTTTCATGTTTTTGTTTTAAAAAACACCACTCCAAAAGCCAATACAAATCGATTTTTTTCAAACTTAAAAAAAATGAATCGATTTATTCTTCACCCTTTTTTAATCCATGTGTAACCTTTAAAAAAAAAATTCCAAAAAACGATTTCTTCCAAAATCGATTTATAACTGATCTTTTTCCAAAACTACATTTATAAAAACTTTAAAAAAAATGGCATACGCTGAATTAGACGCAAAGATTTCATAACCTCCGTAGCAATGTTCGGTCAACGGCCTCTGCGCACAGGTCTGGGCTATCGGTCAAAAGTCGATTTTTGAAAAACTTAATGCAACAGCACCTTCAATCTGGCATTTGAATACGGCAATGTTCAACACTGCCTTGCACGCAGTTCACCACACTGTTCAACGCTGCCGACGCCTCCACGCAGAGAACATCAGCATCATTCAACGCACATGGTTCAACAAACGGCATACGACTATCATTCTGTCAGGCTACCAGGCAGTAGTGCCGTTCCATTTTTTTTTAAAAACTCCAAAGTCGATTTATGAAAAAACAATAACATCGATTTATGTTCTCCACACAGTTGGACAACATCACCAACAATCCATGCACTGTAACAAACTTACGGCTCTGCTTTCTGTGCACTGTTCAACTGAATACACCAGCAGACACTTCACGCAGCAATCTCAAAACCTCCAAAGAATTAACTGCGTGCTCCTCTAACTCGCTCCGATACCAATTGTTGGAGATCATGCACAGCAAAACAATTAAATACGCAGCAAATAAATCATGCACAAGAAGACACAGTGATTTTACCGTGGTTCACCCAAACCTCCTGGGCTACGTCCACACAACAGGGCATTGGCAGTCTTTATTAATTCAAACAGGAGATTACAATTCTCACACACTCTCCAAAACAAACGTATGGATACCTGTTATATAGCAGGAGAATCTAACAGCCTCATAAATCCTCTCAACTCAAATTTAGCATGCATTAACTCCCTCCCAACAAACTGGAGCTAATCTAGGAACTAATTCCTAATTTTTGTCACCTAATGAGATTTTGCCTATTTTATCCAAAACAAAAAATATCAACAAAGATTCTACTTCTACTTCAAAATGAGATAAGGTAATTAAAATAATAAAAATGTAGTATTTTCATTTTGAGTGTGTGAAGAACATATATAATTGTTATACTTTATAAGAATATTTCAATATAAGTTTGTTAATTAATTTATTTGTAATTTGTTATATAATTATGTGAATACTCATGCTAATTAATATATTTCAATATCCACTTTTTATATAAGTATACAAACCCATTAAAAAGAAAAAAATATTTTAATATTAAACACAATAAAGTATTTGAACACTAGAAAAAGGAATTTATTAAAATAAAAGTTTCAATTACTTTCTATTATGGTTAATAAAAAGAAGGGTAACTAAAAATGTACAATTTAATTAATTCATAACAAAAAATTAATATATGGAATTTCAAATAATAATAATAATAATAAATTCAACTTGGATAATTATTAAAATATTTCAATATTATATTTACCCACGATGGGGTGAATTTCGAGAATGCTAATCGGTTGGATTAGTGTGCCAACCATGCTGATACAATGCAAGGAGTTAATAGGGGGTTGTGCGGGCACCACCTTGAATGCAACTACATGTGTGTGGGAGGTATGAAAATGATAAGGAATTTAGTAAGAATGTGGCTTTTGAATAGGAGTTCTAGTGTTTTGAGCATCTTCAAGAGGATCTAACGTGATCCCTCACTTTTTGCAGAGTAGGTCGGTAGGCAAGTCTAGTGCTCATTGTTTTAAGAAACCTTGGCCCATGCTTAGATAAATGAGACGTGTTGTAATTCCTATTAAGAGCACAATTGTTTGGGTTATCTCAGTTTTTTGAGAGTGTTATATCTCTAGTGGAGCCAATAAACTGGGGATGCGAAGGAAGAGGTTGAAATGATAGCATTACCTTAATCAACACTCATTGCTTGCTACTCTCTACGTACATTAGTGAAGCTTCCTCAGACATGACAACAGAGTTCCTTTTGGCTAGTAGCCTAGGTTAACTACTCTCGCTTGTAATCTCTATATTCCTTTTCATGGTTTTTTTATGAAAGTTTCTTGGTTTCATGTTGGTCAAACTGGGATTTGTTTTTTTGGTCTGGGTGATATACATAATATCTTGAGTGTGGCTCTAGTTCGAAATATGGGAGGTGAACATAATTTAATTATCTGTATTCTTTCTCTATGGAGGCACCTTATAGTTCTTGGTCGTCCTATTAAATTTTATGGCTATTACTCCAGTAGCTTTCTTCAACCCTTGGGTTGTTGGTTGTATGGGCATCAAGGGATTACATTTAGAAGCACAACTAGGTGGGTACTGTCAACCTACTCTACTTGGAATAACATGCCAGGATGTGGTCATTTTATCGAAATTTTGTGCTCCCTTTCCCATTTTATGACTCGTTTATTTACCTGTAATTTGTCTCTTGGAACCTTCGCTTCAAACCTGGTGGGGTTTGTGGCATAAAATCCACATACTTGTAACAACCCCGATGAAAATTCCATGTAAAATGTAATAACGGAAAAATATAACCGTGGTCGATGGGACATGTATTCCAAGATGAATTTTGAAAAAACATCCTAATGGGTGTTCATTTCAATTAATATGGCTAAGTAAATTGGCAAAGACAAAGGAAAATGATTTTGGAAAGGAAAATGACATTTTGACACATTTATTTATCAACATAATGGAAATTAGGTGAAAAAAGAGATGAAAGGTCAGAGGTTGCATGTGAGGAGGAAAATGAAGGAAAATAATGGAAAATGAAGGAAAATAATAGAAAATGAAGAAAAGAGAGGCCTCATCTATAAAAACGCTTTTGAGGATCATTTGGAGAGATTTTACTCACACTTATGGCTCTCTCATTATTATTTCTGTCTCTCATACTGTTGGACACTTAGAGTCTTCTTGGAGTACTCTTGGTGAGTGTGGCATATTTGGAGATTTGGTGGAAGAAGGCAAAGGTCATGCATGGAAAAGTAGGATCAGGCAGCTAAAGAGGGATTCTTTGCTGATATTGATTTGCATGTATGATTTCCTTGCTATATTTCGCATGCATGGTATTGGATGTGGTTATTTTTTGTCTTGGCATGGGTTTTTCTAGGTGTGAAAATTTATTCATCCTAGCCTTGCCATTTCTGGATAGCCCTGGTGTTGTGGAGTTATCATGTTTGGTTTCACTGGATTGCTGGATGGATTCGAAGGGGAGTGGGGTGGATCTTCGAATTGATATAGAACATGCCCTAGTGGTCCCTGAACCTGACTTAGGATCATGGTAAATCCACTGGTTTAATAACCCCTGAGCCAGACTGTGGATTGTGATAAAGCCATGATTGTGTTGCCTTTGTGGGCCTAGGAATCCTCAACTAGTGAATGATAGGATATACGATAAAGCCTAGAGGTGGTTTACTCTCGATTTCGGGCATAGGAATCCCAGGTTGGGATTGCTGTAAATCTTCGAGATTATGTCTTGGTTTAGGGCCTAGTTACCCTTGATTTAGACTGTGAGTTATAGTAAAGCTTGAGAGACTAGGAGACATGAAAATTCTTCATGGTGTAGGTAGAGATAATCTAGTGATATCCATGCTTGTGTTGGCATAGTGATTGCGGTTAGATCATGGTAAATCTAGTTATGACATGTTTAGGGTGTTCGTCTGGTGATCCCAGTTGGACCATGGTAAAGCCTGATTTCTATTTGGTGAGGGTGAGGTGGTTTAGCCTCGGTATGTCCTGGTTGGTTCTTTCAGTTTAAGTCCCACATTAATGCTTGGAATATGGCACGGGGATGATTGGCTGAAGTAGATTTGGCTCTGCCAATCTATGGTCGGGTGGAACATGGAAGTCCCATCTCCGATTAGCTTTTACATTCAGTAATGAAGAACTCATTTCTTCGGTATTTGATATGAAAATATACTAGTTTATATATGAATTTCAATGCCAATATATTCATGGTATTTCTATTTTTAATTTGATGGTTATAAGAAATTATTTTATGAGTGATGATGTATGGCTCTATTCATGTTTTTTCCTATAAATGATTATCACATGTATCTATGGTGAAATTGATTGTATGATAGACTATGTAGGGTAGAAATGTTTCTTAGCCATTCATAGATAAGAAAGAGACCCCATGGTTTAAGTCTGTTGTTTATGCCTATAGATGTTATGTTTGAGACATGTTTGACAAAATTCCTGTCATGGATGAGTGCGGTCGGATGAGTTTCATTTGATGTGATTTATTCCTTATGCTTGTTCTATTGTTATTTACCCTCTCCCAAAGTTACGAGAATTTTTTGGCAATGACTTCAGCTCAGGGGCTGAAAATGTGGCACAGATCCCAGAGCTACAAGCGAAAAAATCATTGTTTGGGACTTAGACACTACCTTGACAAGGCTATCCTGTGGCTATAGGGTCTATAGGCTCTACCTTTCCCTTACGAGCCCATGGATCAGCCTCAAATTGGCTAAAAATAAGTTCTCTCTCAAGGAATAGGGCCCTGGAAGGTTGGGTTACCTCCTGGGGATGTTAATGATGCAGTGTAAGGTGTGTTTTTGGTGTTTCTGTCAGTTCCACTTCATTAAGGTCATCTAGGATGTTGATTCTCATATTAGTAGCTCTCGTCAATGTTTACCTTGGTTGGCTGGTTACTTGGGTAGATATGGGAAGAAGGTGTTACAGAGTGGTATCAGAGCCAAGTTCAACCTTTGAACCTGATGGGTGGTGTGCTGGTCATGATTTTGTGTTGATTTCTTATGTGTTTCATTCCTATGTTGTATGTGGTTGTTTCATTCCTCTTGTGTTGGCCATGGTGGCAGTTGTGTCACCATGGAAGTGTTTATGATGTCGTTGTCAACATGTTTCCATGTGTATGTGACTCGTTATGTGCTTTTCATGCTTATGTATTGTTAGTGCACACTTGTTTACATGTTGCTACATGTTGCAAATGCATTTATTGTTTATGTTAGGTCACATATTGGTACATGTCTGTGCGTTCTTGGCACTAAAAGGAAAAGACCCTCTAGCGGATTTTTTTGAGGAACCCCTTATAAAAATAGCCCAGATATCTGTTTGTAGCAAAGGTCTCTAGAGGAGGTTGGCAGGTGGAGTTTTTTGCATATGTTTTTTTTCTAGTGCGTTTCCCATCATAAATCACATCGGTGCCTTTAAATCACAAAGAACTAGTGCGTACTGAGAATTGGCACACCGAGACACCGCGATCTCCATACAAACCTGCCTGGTGCATCTCATTACTGTTGCGCACCGGTGTAACCTTCTTTAAGAATGTAACATGGAAAACTGGATGCACTCACAAAAAAGTAGGAAGATCCAATTTTTATGCCATAGTACCAATCTTTTGCAACACCTTGTAAGGACCATAGTACTTTTGCAATAGTTTATTATCCTTCTTAGCTTGATTGAGGGACATTTCCTTGTATGGTTGTAGCCAAAAAAATACCTAGTCTCCTACATCAAAACTTCTCTCGCTGCGGTGTTGATTGACCTGTTGTTTCATTCGATTTTGTGTCAAACTTAGGTTATCGTTTATGAGTTGGAAAACTTCTTGTTGATGCTCGATGTGATCTTCCTCTGATTTAACCTTAGAATTTTCTCTTAAATAAGATGTGATGGATGGTGGATGATATCCGTAAAGTGCCATAAATGGGGTCATTTTTTTGCAATATGGAAGGAAGTGTTATACCACCATTCAGAGAGAGGTAACCACTTGACCCATTATTCTTGCTTATCAGATACAAAAGAATGAAGATATCCTTCCAAACATTTATTCACTATCTCAGTTTGACCATTGGATTAAGGATGATAAGCTAATCTATGAGCTATTTGAGTACCCAAACAAGAAAATAATTCCATCCAAAAATTTCCAGAAAAAATGAGATCTCTGTCACTTACAATAATCTTCGGGTTTCCATGTAGCTTTTGAATTGTTTCCATAAATGCAGTAGCAACTATACTTTCTTTAAATGGATGAGATATTGCACAAAACTGTGCATACTTGGTAAGTCTATCAACTACCACCATGATGACACTCTTTCCTTGGGACTTAGGTAAAACTGTGATAAAATCCATTGAAATCTCCTCCCAACTTTGACTTGGAATGGATAAAGGTTGCAGAAGACCTGAGGTCTTAATTTTCTCAACTTTATTTTGCTGGAAAACCAAACATTTCGCCAGAAACTTTTGAATATCAGATTTAAGGCCATCCCAAAAAAATTATTTCTTCACCCTGTGGTAAGTTTTTAAAAATCCTAAGTGTCATCCTAAATGAGAAGTGTGCAATTCCAAAAGAATCTTTTGTTTTAATTTGGAATTATTTCAAATATATAAGAAATATTTATACCATAAGGAATCATTTTTCCAACTAAATGTATTAGATGTATTAGGATCTTTCTGCAACTTTTGAATGAGTGTCTAGATTTCTTTGTCCTTCTTCCATTCATCACTTACTTCGGTTATCCAATCTGGTTGGATAATATAAATGGCACAAAGCAATGTTTCCACCTCTTCATCGTTTCTTGAGAGTGCATCTACAACAACATTTAGCTTCCCTTTTTTGTAGATGATTTCAAAGTCATAACATAACATCTTTGTGACCCTTTTTTTTTTCTCTTTTGAAGATATTCTTTTGTCCAAAAAGTGTTTAAGACTATTATGATCAGTTTTTACCTTGAAGTGTCTTCCCATTAGGTAAGGTCACCATTTCCTTAGTGCATGTAGTATTGCCAACATTTCCTTCTCATAAATAGCTTTTTGTAAATAATTTCCTTTGACTAGACGACTTTCAAAAGAAATGGGTCTTCCTTTTTGCATCTAAAAAACACTAATTCCATTTCCTGAGGCATCACATTCCACAATAAAGGTTTTTGTGAAGTCTGACGTAGCTAAGACTGGTGCTAGGCATATTACCTCTTTAAGATTTTAAAAGGCCTTAGTTGCTTCAGGAGTCCATGAAAATTCATCTTTCTCAAATAATGTTGTTAGAGGTGCTTCTAATCTCCCATAATTCTTAAAAAACTTGCGATAATACTCTGTTAACCTGAGAAATCCGTGCAACTACTTTATGGTTGTGGGGACATTCCATTCCTTAATGGCTTTAATTTTGTTAGGGTCTACCTTAACACCCTCATGAGATACAATATGACCCATATATTCCACCCCTTGTACTCTAGAGAAACATTTGGATGTTTTTCCATATAATTCTTTCTCCTCTAATAGTTTGAGTACCATGTCAACATGTTGAACATGATCCTTCCAATATTTGTTGTAGATTAGTATGTCATCAAAAAATACTAGCACAAATTTTCTAAGGGTTTGAAAATGGAATTCATCAACCCTTGAAATGTAGAAGGTGCATTGGTAAGGCCAAAAGGCATGACCAAAAATTTATAATGATCCCCATAAGTTTGAAATGTTGTTTTCGGATTATCTTTAGTGTTCATTCAAATTTTATGATATCCTAAATGAATATCCAACTTAGTAAAATAAATTGCTCCATGTAATTCATTTAATAATTCATCAATCATAGGAATGGGAAATTTGTCTTTAATAGTGAGCTTATTGAGCTCCCTATAATCAGGACACATGTGCCATGATACATCCTTCGTGTGCACCAATACTACTGGAGCAGAGAAAGAAATTTGACACAAGGATATATGTAAGGCATGATTTTTGGAGGAACACTTCCTAAATCAAATGAATAGTATGACCATGATCATGAATAGGTGGGAGTCCTTTGGGAGTTTCAAACACCTTGGAATGGTTGTCCAAGACTTTTTGGAGATATGGAGAAATATATGATTTTGATGTTGGAACTTCTAGTGAGCATAATTGTGCAATTATGCCTCGTTGTTCTTTCTTCAGAAGCTTTTTTGTGACATTAGAGATTATTATATATCATGGCTTCACTATGATACCCTGTAATTCGATTTCATTTCCTTCCGAAAAAAAAATTGAAGAAAATTTCTTGAAAATTAAAAGCTATCGTCCCCAAAGATTGTAACCACTGTACTCCTAGTACAACATCAACACCTCCCATTGGAATGGAAAGAATTGGAATATTAAATACATATTCCTCCATGGTTTCCTTGATATTATGGCATTTTCCAGAGAAATTTATAGTTCCTCCATTTGCAACCATCCCTTGACATTCTTATGCTGGGTATGGGAGACAATTCAATTCCTTGCCTACCTTACAATGAATAAAATTATGGGTACTACCCAAATCAATCAACAATGTTACCTTTTTCTGCTTGATATTTCCTTCTATATTGAGAGTTTGAGGAGTGGTAACTCCTGCCAATGCATTACATGATATGGTCAGACTCATTTCTTCTTCTTCTTCTATGGTTGGTTCCTAGTCTATATCCTCTTTTTTTGAAGTTTCTTGTTCATTTCCTTCCTCCTCTTCACAATCTATGTAAAATAATTTCTTCTTAGCACACTTCTGAACTTTAGTGTATTCGCTATCACAACTATATCAAAGCACTTTTGATCTTTTTTCTTCCAATTGTTGTGGTGTCAACCTTGTAGATTGTGGAAGTGTAGGAGTAGCAACACTTCCATATTTATAGATGTGAGTGGTAGGCTTCCTTGTCGCCATAATTTCACATTCAATTTTTCTTTCCAACCTCAATGCCTTCTCCAATGAAGCAGGTTCCCAACACGAACATCATGTTGGATGCTATCCTTTAAAGTCCCATGAAGAAATGAGTCCTATGTTCCTCTGGAATATCAGTTACCCTTATATTCATTTTTTGAAAGTCCTCAATGTGCTCCACCACTGAACCCTTTTGTTTGAGATTTATCAATTGGCTAAACAAGGTGTTTCTCTTTGTATCCTCATAATGTGTGATCCTTTCCTTCGTAAAAATTGACCAAGTGACAATTTTTTTATGGGAGAAAAGCCATCGATACCATAAAAATGTTTTTTGTTCTAAATGTAAAGTTGCAATGCCTACCTTTTGTGTGTTTTTCACATTATTGAGATTAAAATATTGCTCCATTTGTAGTATCCATGTTACGGGATCCTTGCCATCAAACTTCCTCATATCCATATTTGGAATATGGCGGTTCTTCAATCAAATATTAGCGGTTATGAAATCAATATTAACATTTATTTTGTTCTCGTACTGAGTTTCCTTGACTATATTTCCACCATTAGGAATAATTTCTTGTATTAACCTTGTCATCAAACCTTCCATGTCTGATTTTAGATCATTCTTCATGTCTTCCATGTTGTCTTTCATTTTTTCATGGATCTTCGCTTCTATATTATCCATCTTAGCTTCCATGCCAGCTTCCATTCCATCTATCTTAGCTTCCACGACTTTCTTCAAACCATACATCTTAGCTTCCACGCCTTTCCTCAAAACTTCCATTTCATTTTTTTTTGTTCTTTGCGAGAGCGAAATTTGGTGCACTTGCTCTTCTAATTTTGATTTGTCGTGTTGTGTTTCTTCCTCTTCATGAGTCACAGATGAGCCTTCTAAAGAATTAATGGTGTTGAATTTTTTTTAGGTGGAATTTTAGAACCCAATACTAATAATGCTTCAATAAGCCCTTGGAATTACTTCAAACTGATTTTTTCACACAAGACTTATGCAATTCGAAAAAAGAAATACACACCTTTTTCTTGTTTTTTAAGAGCTCAATATTGAAACGGAATTATCTCTGTGATTTCGGATCTTCAATATCTGAAATTCAACCCTGCAATAGCCCTCTAAATCTTCTTTCGAATGCCATAGGTCTGACCTGATTTGGATTCTTCAAGTCAAATTTATGCCCAATATCCCACAATGACCTAATTATGGACTAGTTCAGTAGAGAAAATTTGTACGATGTGCCATGTGTCACTATTTCCTCCTTCAGCTTTGAAATTTCTACACATGAAGCTACATTCTATGTTCTTGTGGTCACTTTTTACATAATTCCAATCTGACGCTTAGAGAAAGATTTATGACGATTTTCCCACAGTCATCTCATTCAGATGAAATTGAGGAGCCTAAAAAAACCCTAACTTCCATAGATCCAATCTCCAAAAATATTGTGAACCAAGATCTAAAATGTTTACACGAAGTTACTCTTGAGTTTGGCTTCGCGCTGTAAAAATTTCAGCTTTTGAACCTTCGTCAAAAAGGAGCTATCGTGAAAATGTCACAATGACCTATTTTAGGTGAAATTTGGGAGCTTGAAAAAACCCTAATTTCCACAAATCATATCTATGAAATTTTTGTCAACCAAGGTATGTAATTTTTACACGGTGTTCCTCAGGAATTCGGCTTCACTCTGTACAAATTTTAGCTTCTGAACCTTCATATAAAAAAAATTATAGTGAAAATTCCACGATGACCTATTTGGAGCAGCGAAACCCTAGAATCCAAAGGCTCTTATACCAAATGTTATGAAACTAGCTCCAAAAATAGAAGAAAAGAGAGATAAACGCCTTAGAAATAAGCCACCTTAAGGGGGAAACCTCCTTTACATTACATAAATGAACAATTCTTGGATGATACAAATGACAAAACCTCCTTCTATATATAGGATTCCATGGGGCCGCAATATAATCCTAGTCGACCTAACAATATTAATGTAAGGGCACAATATAAAAATAATAGGGTTACAAGGGTACAACAATAACAATAAGGGGGTTACACTCACAACAATAAGGGATTATAATAGTAATATAGGGATCTAACAGTTGACCGTGAATTGATGTCAGGAGGACAGTGCACTGACTAAACTATCTGCCTCAGATGCATAGTTTTGTTAGCTCACTGCCCTCGTGATGCTAGTACATAGTCAATGGTGAGGTCGTTAAGTGACCAAACCATTGACCGTGTACTGATGTCAGGATGGTGGTGCGCTAATGAAACTATCCAGCCTGGGGAAAATATTTTAGTCAGCGCACCTCCCTCCCGACACTCTTACATAGTCAATGGTGCAGTCTTTTACAAGACTGCACCGTTGACCATGAATTGTTTTTGGGTGGTGCATTGACCTAGCTATCCACCTCGAGGTGGACAATTTTTTCAACATGCCACAAAAGAAAGTAAATTTCATGTTTTTCAGTGCACTACAAATTTCCATGCACACTAGGGTTGATTCTTGATAAAAATGGACACATCAGTACTAGTGCATGATTATTTTTTTGGGCGCACCAACTATTTTTTTCCCAAAAAATTATATATATACATGACTCATTTAATAAAAAAAATGTATTTAATATGTGCATCATTCAGTGACATCAAAGGAGAGAAGAAATGGAACAACAAGAACATATGGCGGACATGTATAACATGGTTCACCTATGGGAGGCACGAGAGAGGGAGAGACTTATGTACCCTCACCCGATTACGGAAGCCACCCAGTTGCTCCTAAAGGAGGTAGGCCTCCTCAAGTTCTATGAGGAGTTTACATCCTTGAAGGGCCATAATGGGTTATTAGGACATCTCATCTTCAGGTGGGATGCCCACTGATAGGCTTTACGAGTTGGTCCTAACCAGTCGTATGAGCCTAGTGAGGAGGACATATATTTTATTACTGGCCTATCTAGGAGAGGGCATGATTTACCCTCATTCCTAGAGGTCCCTGTCGGCTATACAACAGGGAGTCAGTTCATGTACTCCCAGAGATACATTAGCAATGATATAATTTCTCCTGCAGATTTTCAGGTGTCTGATGGTGAGTTACGTATTGCTTCATTTGGTGCAAAGGAGGTGAGGTGCCTCTCACTACTGCTGAAGAACATTTCACACCATACCAGTGATGGGAAATGCATTAGTTTCTCACTTTTATTTTATGTTGATTCTTTATTACACGTGCCATGACTTGTGAGTTGCTATGCGATTTTTTTGCAGCAGTTTTGTATAGCATTAGATCGATGTCATTCTTAGGCACATGGAAGGGTCAACTTCCATTTTTCTTTAGAGTTATTTTGTTTATGTTTTGAGAGGTTTCTAGAGAAGAGGCCTACTTCTGTTCGGAAGCCTCGTAGGCCGATGTTGCACGTATGGATGGAGATGTGTGGCTAGATGATGCCCAAGAAGGGCGAGTCTGACTTTTCCACCAGGATATGTCATGATGCACTAGAGTTGTTATCTAGTGTTGATGACCATGCCTTCGTTTTGGTGCCATGTATGTATGCTAGTTTGTATTAGCGAGGGTGTGTGAACATCCTCTTCACACAGGATGAGTAGTGGGATGAGAGAGGTAATATTTTTGTTTTATTTAAATTTATTCTAACATGTTATTTAGCTTGTTTTATTAATTTGTTTAATGAAATTGTCTAATTATTTTTGTGTACTTATATATATTTTCTAGATATTGGGTCATTTGTTGGCAATGAGATTCCACTGCCACTGAATGATCCAGGTGTAGATCTTGATGATGAGGAGATGGAAAATGCGAAGGATTAGGCCAGTGACAGACCTAGTCCTCATGATTAGGTGCATATACCAGTGGGTGTGAGGCATATGCCTGACACTTGATTTAGGATGGAGTTGCACGACCAACTCTGTCGACTCCTAGTTAAGGAAAAATTCAGGTCAGTTACTATGAAAGAGATACAAGTTGATGATAGGCTGACAGAGATATGGAGAGTCATGCTCTGTGATATGTTAACCCTCATATGGCATATCGTTGGAGCTACCAGAGTACTGGTGCGGGCGAGGAGGGTTGATCGGCATAGGAGTGGTGGAGGTGTAGTAAGACAGTTGAGAAACACATCTTCTGACAATCATGAGGGGAGTGATCATTGTTCTAGTACTCCACCTTCTCCTCCACCTCACACCAGAGATGATCATGATGAGTAGCCTGCAACATCCAGTCATCATCATGACCGGCCACCTGATCCTGAGGAGGACGTGGGTCCATCTCAAGAGGCAGGTCCATTAACTAAGGAGGTCGTCGCACCATCCACTTATCAACAGGCTGGACCATCCATGAGTCATCATGAGCAGGTAGTTCCCTATTAGCATCAGGCACCTCCAGATCAGCCGACACATGATCATAAATCTGTCCCAGGCATGTTGAAATTTAGACCATTCAATGGCGACCTGGAAACTAGTACTACTATTGATGTACCACCGGTGATATTTGACATTTATGTGAAATTTATTATTACAGTGTATATTTTTTATATTATATATATATATATATATATATATATATATATATATATATATATATATATATATATATATATATATATATATATATATATATATATATTTGGTCCATGTATTTTATGTTCATGTTGTAGATGTACTTAATTTACATGTTGTTGTTCATCATGATGTGTATATTATTAGGTCATGTTAGATATGTTCATTTAATGTGCAGCTTACTAATACGATAGCAGTTATTTGACATGAGATGTATATTTGATGTTTTTGTTGTGATGATGTTGTACAATGATTGTGTTTTTTTAGATGATCATGATCACAATGATTACATGATGGTAGCAAATTTGAATGTGTTTTTTAGTCGAATATGATGTTTGTATGATGCTTATCATGATCGTGATGTTTATTTTTAATATTAAATGATGATATTTATTAAATATTATGTCGTGATTGTAATTGAAATTTTAATTTTAATTGTATGTAAAATTGTAAAATTGTAATTGTATTTCTAATTGTAATTGTATGTAAAATATTTGTAAAATTTTAACTGTAATTGTAATATTTAATTTATTGTGAAATGATTTTAATTGTAATTTTATGTCTGTAAAATTGTAAAATTGTAATTGTAATTATAATTGTATGTAAAATTCTAAAATTGTAATTGTAATTGTAATTGTATGTAAAATATTTGTAAAATTTTAATTGTATTAATGTGAAATCGTTGTAATTGTAATTGTATGTAAAATTATAAAATTGTAATTGTATGTGAAATTGTAAAATTGTAATTGTAATTCTAATTGTAATTGTATGTAAAATATTTGTAAAATTTTAATTGTATTAATGTGAAATGATAGTAATTGTAATTTTAATTGTAATTGTATGTAAAATTCTAAAATTGTAATTGTAATTTTAATTTTAATTTTAATTGTAATTGTATTATGAAATTGTCATTTTAATTGTATGTATTGTCATCATTCAATTTTATTAAAATTTAATATTTTGTAAATATGTAAATTTGTAAATAATTTTGAACCATAAGTGCCTCAAGTAAAATGTATACCGTAAATATTGTTAAATTACCATAATTGTAAATTTGTAAATTTGTATAAATATAAAAAATTGTAAAATAATAAATCTAGAATAATATCATTTTTTGTAAAATAATAAAGTTTAGAAAATAATGCAAATAAATTGATGTACTTTAGAATTATTATTATTTTATTATGATCTTACATACCAAAAATAATAGTATACATTTTGAAGGTATCATTCACACACATTTAAAGAAATCAAGTAGTTGTATTATTTTAGGAATTGACATTATATAAAAGAGGAACTTTATAGAGTACGCCATTGTTTTTGAGATCAACATAATTGAAAATTATCAAGTGAAATGATTTTAACATTAACATAATGAAAATTACCAATTAATTCAAAATACATATTACAATGTTTCGAAAAAAAATAGTCTTAGTTCTAAGGTAATTAAGTCCTATTCTTTATAAAAACCCATCTTAAAAAGTATAAATGATGAAATAACACATCTACCATATCACATTTTCTTCTCATGATCACCCTCATTATCCTCCAGCTCGCTTGGCATGATAACACTATTTTTCTCAAAAATATGTTTTGATCTATGGTCATGTCTCAATAAGAACAACCAATCCCTATCCAACACATCTGGTTAAAAAAATACCTAGTTGCAGTGCTTCGGGAAAACATAAGGCTCTTTAGCTTCGTCCCACATCTTTCTAGATTTTATACATATCAACCTACTATCACGATCTTACTTTACATTATTACGATCAAAGGTGTCCCACGACTTGCACCTAAAAATAATAAATTGGAAAGAAGAGAAACCCACTTCATTGATTTCTTGTATCTTACTCATGTAACCTAACGTCCCTCGTACTAGGTTTTGATCATGGTGGTTGGATCGACTAGATTGATCGAACTCATTTTCCACTCCACAGTCTTGTGTCATGTGTCCATCATCAGCATTTTCTGAGCGAAAATGGTGTCCATATGCCCACATAGATGGGAACAAATGCACATATAAAAAAATTAAAAAAACATAGTGTCATGTGTCTTATAATAACCAAATAGTTAAAGTATGAAATATAGATGTAATTACATTTATAAGGTGAATTATTGAGTTTAAAATGTACATAAATAGATTATTACCGAGTGGGTGCACCCAGTCCCTACGTTGAGCACATCCTCTTCAGCACGCGGGTAACGACTGGTTACACCATATTTCTCTCTAACTTGGTCAACAACCCAATTGTTGGGGCATATTTTTGGCATATTTTATTTTAAATGATCGAGATAAGGCACACTTCTGCCATTCAATCGTCTGAATTCTTTCCTGTCACTATCCCATTTCATTCTAGTGAAGAAGCGTTATAGTGAAGACTTGTATGAAGATTGCACCCTCACACCCATTATAACTTCCTTTGCCAAAGAAATATAATTTTTTTTTAAATCCATGGGACATCACCTTCTTTTAAATACCATGAGTTATAGAGACTAACACCTGCCTCTGATCCTGTACTTTCTAATCGTCTTGGACAATGATTATTTTTAGTTTTTGAAGTAATAAGATCTTTCCTAATAGCCAATGTGTCACTTTGTTTCGATGATATGTGCCTCCATAAAGAAGATGAAACAATTTTAAATATGTGCATGGGATCTAATAAGTGGGTAATCTTAAGATGCTCCCAATATGGGAGGTTATAAAATATATATTTCCTTTTCAACCCAATGGGAAATTTTTCAACATAGGTGTCGAAGAATTCGGGATCATAAAACATAGGCTCCCCATTTGAATCGAACATTTCTATGAAATCCTTCTCCTTCTCTCTCTCATATGCTCAAAGCCATTTAGTTGGTGTCGTTATTGGTGGCCTTTGGGTTCTCTCTCATTTACCATTGAATGTGGAAGTTTCTCTTCTGTAAGGGTGTTCTTCTGGAAGGAATAACCTAGAGCAGTCATACATTGGCTTTCATAGGTTGTTGGACCATGTAGCTTTCAGAGAAGGTCCACAACATTTACATCCAATATACTCTTTTGTTAAAAGACATCTAAAATTATTATATACAATATATATGCATGACACGTTAAATAATATCAGGAAGATCAAAACAATTACAATGAATTAAATAACTAATATGCGAAAGAATATTGTTACATCTATAAACAAATCAATAAAAATGTAAATTACTAGAGAAAACTCCTAAGCCTGGATAATCATGTGTCGTGTAAGCACATATGTCATACAACGTAAAAATCCTCTCTGCTGCGAAGGGTCTTGATACATCGTATACATTTATCTTATCCCATAATTCCTTAAATTCATATACCAGTGGTTGTAAGTAGACACCCATATTCTTCACTTGTCTTCTACCAGGGACTATGAGAGAAAACATAAGATGTTCATCATTCACAGAAAACCATGGGGGGATATTGTTATTGATCACCACTATAGGACAAATAGGATATTCTGGAGGGAATATGGGTTAATGCCATCCATGGCTATGCTGAGTCGTAGACTTCGTACATCATCCTTGAATTTTTCGGTCCATGTATCCTATATATGCTTCATGGATATTGAATCTATTGGAATTCACATAAATCCCAACTCAGTTATGTGTGAGGCATGCCATCCCTGCAACATAGCTAGTCCTTTCCAATGAAATAGAATTTGAATCCTTTGGATTATAGGCATGTGCCTCAATATATTAAAAGGAGGACCACGTGATTTACCATTATTTTTTATTTATCATACCTGTCATGCCCACATTTTGGACATATATATTTTTCTGCATATTCTCCTCTATATAGAATATAATTATTTTGACATGCATTATATGATATGCACTTAACACCCAACATTTTCAACAATTTATTTGCCTTTGCGCAACTACTGGGCAAGACATTATCACTCAGAAGAACCTCATCTTTGAATAACCTGTAGTGGTGATCATCGAAAATATTAAATGTACACTAATGCCGATATAATTATTAACGTTCATAATGACCATCATGAGTTCGAAATGTTGTTTTCATAATATCTTCCGTCTTCATTCTAATTTGATGATATCCTGAATGAAGATCCAACTTGGTAAAATAAATTTCTCCATGTAATTCATCCAATAATTCATCAATCATAGGAATGGGAAATTTATCTTTAATAGCGAACTTATTGAGATCCCTATAATCTGGATACATGCCCCATGATCCATCCTTCTTGTGCACCAATACTACTGGAGTAGAGAAAGAACTTTTGACTAGGTTGAATATACCAACCTCTAACATTTTTGCAATCATATGTTCAATTTCTCTCTTTTGGACATAAGGATATATGTACAGCCTGATGTTTGGAGGAAAACTTCCTGGAATAAAATGAATTGCATGATTATGATCACGAATAGGTGGGTGTCCTTTGGGAGTTTCAAACACCTTGAAATGATTGTCCAAGAATTTTTGGAGATGTGGAGAAATATATGAATTTGATGTTGGAACTTCTAGTGAGCATAATTGTGAAATTATGCCTCGTTGTTCTTTCTTCGAAATATTTGTCATCACATTAGATCTTATTATCTTTCACGACTTCCATGCGATACCCCGTAATTTGATTTCCTTTCCTTTAGAAAAACATTTCAAGAAAATTTATTGAAAATTAAAAGCTACCATCCCCAAATATTGTAACCATTATACTCCTAGTACAACATCAGCACCTCCCATTGGAATGGAAAGCATTCAAATATTAAATACATATTCCCCCATGGTTAGATTTATATTATGGCATTTCTATAACAGTTTATAGTTCCTCCATTTGTAACCATCACTTGACATTCTGGTGCTGGGTATAGGAAACAATTCAATTCCTTGGCTACCTTACAATGAATAAAATTATGGGCACTACCCAAATCAATCAACACTATTACCTTTTTCTTCTTGATATGTGATTCTATCTTGAGAGCTTGAGGAGTGGTAATTCCTGCCAATGCATTACATGATATGGTCGAACTCATTTCTTCTTCATCTAGGGTTGGTTCCTGGTGTATATCCTCTTCTTTTGAAGTTTCTTGTTCATTTTCTTCCCCCCCTTCACAATCTATGTAAAATAATTTCTTCTCAGCACACTTATGACCTTCACTGTATTTTCTATCACAACTGTATCAAATCCCTTTTTCTCTTTTTTCTTCCAATTATTGTGGTGTCAACCTTGTAGGTTGAGGAATTCTAGGAGTAGCAACACTTCCATCTTTATAGATGTGAGTGGTAGGCTTCCTTGTCGCCATAATTTTACATTCAATTTTTCTTTCCAACCATAATGCATTCTCCAATGAATCAGGTTTTGAAACGCGAACTTCATGTTGGACGTTATGCTTTAAAGTCCCTATGAAGACATCAATCATGTGTTCCTCTAGAATATCAGTTACCCTTATATTCAATTTTTGGAATTCCTCAATGTGCTCCACCACTGAACCCTTTTGTCTGAGATTTATCAATTGGATAAATAAGGTGTTGCTCTTTGTATCCTCATAATGTGCTATCATTTCCTCCATAAAAATTGACCAAGTGACAATTTTTTTACGGGAGCAAGGCCATCGATACCATAAAAATGTATTTTGTTTTAAATGTAAAGTTGCAATGCGCATCTTTTTTGTCTTTTTCACATTATTGAGATTAAAATATTGGTCCATCTATAGTATCCATGTTAGGGGATCCTTTCCATCAAACTTCCTAATATCCATCTTTGGAATATGGTGGTTCTTCAATCCAATATTAGAGTTTATGAAATCATGATTAAAATTTGTTTTTCTCTCATCATGAGTTTTCTCTAGTATCTTTCTGCCATTAGGAATAATTTTTGTATTAACCTTGTCATCAAACCTTCCATGTTTGATTCTAGATCATTCTCAATGTCTTCCATGTTGTATTTCATTTTTTTATCAATCTTAGCTTCCAAGTCATCCATCTTAGCATACATGCCAGCTTCTATGTCATCCATCTTAGCTTCTAAGACTTTCTTCAAACCATCCATATTAGCTTCCATGGCTTACTTCAAAACTTCCATTTCATTTTTTGTTGCTCTTTGCAAGAGAAAAATTTGTGGCACTTGCTCTTGTAATTTTGATATGTCATGTTGCGCTTCTTCCTCTTCAAGAGTCATAGTTGAGCCTTCTGAAGGCTTAATGGTGTTGAATTATTTTTAGGTGTAATTTTAGAACCCAATACTGATATCTATGCTTCAATATTCCATTGGAATCACTTCAAACTGATATTTCACACAAGACTTATGCAATTCGAAAAACAAAATACACACATTTTTCTTTCTTTTGAGGAGTTCAATATTGAAACTAAATTATCTTTGTGATTTCGGATCTTCAATATCTAAAATTCAGCCCTATTGTAGCTCTCTGAATCTTCTTTTGAATGCCATAGGTCTGACCTGATTTGGATTCTTCAATTCAAAGTTATGCCCAATATCCCACAATGAGCTAATTATGGACTAGTTCAGGAGAGAGAACTTGTACGATGTGCCACGTGTCACTGTCTCCTCCTTCGACTCTGAAATTTCTATACATCAAACTATAGTCTATGTACTTGCAGCCACCTTTTACAAAATTCCAATCTGACGCTCGGAGAAAGAGTTATGAATATTTTCCCATGGTAAACTCATTGAGATGAAATTCGGGAGCCTGAAAAAAACCCTAACTTCGACAGATTCTATATATGAATATATTGCGAACCAAGATATGAAATTTTTACAAGAATTTCCTCCTGATTTCAGCTTCGATTTGTAAAAATTTCAGCTTTTGAACCTTCGTAGAAAAGAATTTATTGAGAAATTTCCATGATGACATGTTTTATGTTAAATTCGGGAGCCTGAAAAAATCCTAACTTCCATAGATCATATCTCCGAAAATATTGCGAACCAAGATCTCCAATTTTTACACGGATTTCCTCAGGATTTTAGCTTCACTTTGTATAAATTTCAGCTTCCGACCCTTCGTAGAAAGAAATTTATAGCGAACATTCCATGATGACCTGTTTGGAGCAGTGAAACCCTAGAATCCCAAGGCTCTAATACCAAATGTTATGAAACCAGCTCCAAAAATAGAAGAAAAGAGAGATCAATGCCTTAGAAATAATCCACTTCGAGGGGGAAACCTCCTTTACATTACATAAATGAAAAATTATTGGATGATACAAATGAAAAAAACTCCTTCTATATCTAGGAGTCCATGGGCCCACAATATAGTCCTATCCGACCTAACAATATTAATGTAAGGGAACAATAATAATAATATTGGGGTTACAGGGGTACAAAAATAACAATAAGAGGGTTACACTAACAACAATAAGGGATTATATTAGTAATATCGGTACCTAACTATTGACCATGTACTGATGTCAAGAGGGAGACGCATTGACTAAACTCTCTATCCCTGACGCATAGTTTAGTTAGCGCATTGCCCTCCCAACACTAGTACATATTCAATGGCACAGTTGTTAAGAGACCACACTGTTGTCTTTGTATTGATGTCAGGAGGGCGGTGCACTAACGAAGCTATCAACCTTGGGATGAATAGTTTAATCAACGCACCACCCTGCCAACACTTGTACATAGTCAATGGTGTGGTCATTTACATGACTGCACCGTTGACCATGAATTATTGTTGGGCGGTGCGTTGACCTAACTATCCAAACCAGGGTGGATAGTTTCATCAACAAACCACAGAAAGTACATTTCATGTTTTGCGGTGTGCTGCAAATTTCCATGTATGAGAGGCGGTGTGCGATAAATTTATTTTATGGAGTACCAGTGCGCAGATATAGTTTTAGAGTGCATTGGTAAACATATATATATATATATATATATATATATATATATATATATATATATATATATATATATATATATATTTGTAAATACATGACTCATTTAATAAAAAAAATGTATTTAATATGTGAATACTTCAACAACATCAAAGGAGAGAAGAAAGGGAACAACAAGAACATATGGCAGACGAGTATACCCTGGTTCACCTGTGGGAAGCATGAGAGAGGGAGAGACTTATGTACCCTCACCTATTATGGAAGCTACCCAGTTGCTCCTAAGGGAGGTAGGCCTCCTAAAGTTCTATGAGAAGTTTACATCCCTGAAGGGCCATAATGGGTTATTGTGACAACTCATCTTCAGGTGGGATGCCCACCAACAGGCTTTCCGGGTTGGTCCTAACCAGTCATACACGCCCACCGAGGAGGAAATATATTTTATTACTGGCCTATCTAGGAGAGGGAAGGATTTTCCCTCGTTCCTAGAGGTCCCAGTCGGCTATACAACAGTGAGTCAGTTGGTGTACTCTCAAAGATACATTAACGATGATATACTTTCTCCTGCAGATTTTCAGGTGTTTGGTGGTCAGTTACGTATTGCTTCATTGTGTGCAAAGGAGGTGAGGTGCCTCTCACTACTGCTGACAGCCATTGCACACCATAAAAATGATGGGAAACACATTAGTTACCCTCTTTTATTTTATGTTTATTCTTTATTATAGGCACTGCGACTTGTGAGGTGGTCTACAATTTTTTTGCGGCAATTTTGTATAGCATTAGATCGATGTGGTTCTCAGGCACATGTAAGGGTGAACTTCACTTTTTCTTTAGAGTTATTTTGTTTATTTTGTTAGACGTTTCCAGAGACAAGGCCTGATTTTTTTCGGCAGCCTTGTATGCCGATGTTGCACGTACGAAGGGAGATGTGTGGCTAGATGATGCCCAAGAGGGGCGAGTCTGAATTTTCTGCTAGGATATATAATGATGCATTGGAGTTGCTATCTAGTGTTCATGACCACTCCTTCATTCTGATGCGATGTTTGTATGCTGGTTTTGATTAGCGAGGGTGTGCCAATATCCTCTTCACGTAGGATGAGCCGCCAGATGCAAGAGGTAATATTAGTGTTTTATTTAAACTTATTCTAACACGTTATTTAACTTTTTTTATTAATTTGTTTAATGAAATTGTCTACTTATTTTTGTTTACTTGTATATATTTTGTAGATATTGGGTTTATTGGTGATGTGATTCCACCGCCACTAAATGATCCAGACATAGATCCTGTTGACGAGGAGATGGCAGATGCAGAGGATCAGGCGGGTGACAGGCATGCTCCTCATGATCAGGTGCAGACCAGCGGATGTGAGGCGTATGCCTAACACTCGATTTAGGATGGAGTTGGGTGACTAACTTTTTCAACCTCTATTTGAGGAGGGATTCAGGTCAATTACTATCAAAGAGATACAGGTTGATGATTGGCTGAAAGAGATATGGAGAGTCATGCTCTGTGATGTGTTGATCCTCATGCGACATATCATTGGATCTACCAGAGTACTGGCGTGGGCGAGGAGGGTCGATCGACGTAGGAGTGGTGGAGGTGCAGTAAGATAGTCGAGCAATGCATCATCTGATGATCATGAGGGGAGTGATCATCGTTCTAGTACTCCACCTCCTCCTCCACCTCACACATGAGATGGTCATGATTAGTAGCCTATAACATCCAGTCATGATCATGAGCGGGCACTTGATCCCGAGGAGGACACAAGTCCATTTAAGGACACAGGTCCATTGACTAAGCAAGTCACGGCACCATCCACTTATCAGTAGGTTGGACCATCCATGAGTCATCATGAGGAGGCAGTTCCTGATCAACATGAGGCACCTCTAGATCAGCAAACACATGATCATTGACATCTATCTGAGCATGTCTAGGCTGCACCATTGACTCAGCAGGCATTGACTAGTACTATTATTAATGTACTACCATCAGATATTTGACATTTATATGTAGTTATATTACAATTGTATATTTTTGACATTATATATATATATATATATATATATATATATATATTATGTTCATGTTGCAAATGTACTTAATTTACATGTTCTTATTCATCATGATGCATATATTTTTAGGTCATGTTAGATATGTTCATTTAATGTGCAACTTGCTGGCATATGTGTATGTGATAGAAACTATTTGACATGAGATGTATATTTTATGTTTGTGTTGTGATGATGTTATACAATGCTTGTGTTTTGTTAGATGATCATGATTAGAATGATTAGATGATGTTAGTGAATTTGAATGCGTTTTTTAGTCGAATATGATGTTTTTACGATGCTTATCATGATCGTGATGTTTATTTTTAATACTAAATCATCATATTTATTAAATATTATGTCATGATTGTAATTGAAATTTTAACTTTAATTGTACTTTTAATATTGAATTTATTGTGAAATGATTGTAGTTGTAATTTTATTGTAATTGTTTGTCTGTAAAATTGTAAAATTGTAATTGTAATTATAATTGTATGTAAAATTCTAAAATTGTAATTGTAACTGTAATTGTATGTGAAATTGCAAAATTCTAATTCTAATTCTAATTCTAATTGTATGTAAACTATTTGTGAAATTTTAATTGTATTAATGTGAAATGATTGTAATTGTAATTTTAATTGTAAAATTGTAATTGTCATTTTAATTGAATGTAAAATTCTAAATTTGTAATTGTAATTGTATGTGAAATTGTAAAATTGTAATTTTAATTGTAATTGTGATTGTATTGTGAAGTTATAAATTTTTCATTGTAATTGTACGTATTGTCATCATTCAATTTTATTAAAATTTAATATTTTGTAAATAATTTAGAACCATAACTACCGTAAGTAAAATGTATACCGTAAATATTGTTAAATTACCATAATTGTAAAATTGTAAATTTGTATGAATATAAATAATTGTAAAATAATAAATCTAGAATAATATGATTTTTGTAATATAATAAAGTTTAGAAAATAATGCAAATAAATTCATGTACTTTATAATTATTATTATTTTATTATGATCTTACATATCAAAATTAACAATATAGATTTTGAAGATATCATTCACACACATTTAAAGCAATCAAGTAGTTGTATTATTTTAGGAATTGAGATTATATATAAAAAGAACTTTATAGAGTACGCCATTGTTTTCGAGATCAACATAATTGAAAATTATCAAGTGAAATGATTTTAACATTAACGCAATGCAAATTACCAATTAATTCAAAATATATATCATAATATTTCGAAAAAAATAGTCTTATTTCTATGGAAATTAAGTCCTCTTCTTTAAAAAAAATCCATCTTAAAAAGTATAAATGATGAAATAACACATCAACCATATCACTCTCTATTCTCATGATCACCCTCATTATCTTCCACCTCGCTTGGCATGATAACACTATTGTTCTCAAAAATATATTTTGATCTAAGATCATGTCTCAATACGAATCACCAATCCCTATCCAACACATCTGGGTAAAAAAACAACTAGTTGTAGTGTTTGGGGAAAACATAGGGCTCCTTAGCTTCACCCCACATATTTCTAGAGTTGATACATATCAACCTACTATCGCGATCTTCCTTTACATCATTCTGATCAAAAGTGTCTCACGACTTTCACCTAAAAATAACAAATTGGAAAGAAGAGAAATCCACTTCAGTGATCTTTTTTCACTATAAGGAAAATACCCTGTAGCGGAGGTTATAAAGGAGGTTTTTAGTGTTATAAAATTGGCCAAAATTGTCCAAAAAATATTTTCTACAAAATCCATTTATGGTTACAGAGGTTTTGGTGGAGCTTTTAACAGAAATTCAACACAACTAAAAAAAATGGGCAGCAGAGGTTATTACGGATGTTTTTTCATCGGTGCGCTACTCAGGATTTAACGCACCGGGTGTATACATTTAGCAGGCGCCCTAGGGCAGTCAGAGGAGAATGCACTGGGTTGTTAAGGTATAAAACCACACCAGGCGTAGTGTTGGTGATACAATGCATGGGGCCATTCTAATTGGTCTTGGGATTTGTGTGGTGCCCATAGGTCGTATCAACGCACCAGTGCATAGACTTATAGAAATGCACTGGTGGGCAGTATCACACAAATGCACCGAGATTTATAATTGGTATCGGTATTCGTGTGGTTCCCATAGTTCGTACAAATGCATCGGTGCTTATAGACACATCGGTGTGCAGTATCAAACAAATTCACCAAGATTTATAATTGGTATCGGTATTCGTGCAGTGCCTATAGGTCATACAAATGCACCGGTGCGTATAGACAAATAAACGCCCCAGTGCATATTATCACACAAACACACCGAGATTTATAATTGGTATCAGTATTCATGCGGTGCCCATTGGTCGTACAACGACACCGGTGCATATAGACACATAAATGCACTGGTGTGTCATGCCACACAAACGCCTCGATTTTTTTAGTTGGTTTTGGTATTTGTACGGTGCCCATAGGTCATAAAAATGCACCAGTGCTCTTAAGAATACAAATGCACTGATGTATAGTAACTGGCACGCACAAGTTTTCATTTTGTATTTTTAGAAACATCGACCTGTGACAGTGCAATTATTGTGATTATTTTAAATTCATTATTCATCAAAATTCGACACATCTTATAACAATATTCATATTAATTAAAATTTTATTAATTCACTTTAATGTGATGTTTGGATTAATTTGTTATATCATATCATAATTATTGTGGTTTTTTTAAATTCATTATTCATCAAAAGTCGACAAATATATATTTGATAACAATATTCATATGAATTAAATTTTTATTAGTGCATTTGAGAACGACAATGGATAACACAATAGCGATAATTGAGAATGCAATAGAATAAATTAAAACACACACACACACACACACACACACACACACACATATATATGAATAAGGCATTTTTTGTCACACAAAATGGGACAGTTATTGGTATCCCTTTGTCTTTCAATTGGGACACTATGTCCATTGCATGAAAGAAAATGCCTGATTTCACAGACATATTTCAAAAAATACAATGCCTTGCTTTGATATCCAAACATAGTGATCATCATTCTTCGCTTGAACTGTTGTCACTGGTAGAGCTACTTCCATGACTTGGGTTATTTTCAGGAATGTTTTGTTCATAGTGTTGATTGTTTTCTTCTTCTTCAACTTCCATCTATAAACATAAAAATAAAGTGTAATGAGTGTATATACATTGGTGAGAATAATGAAAATTCCAATATTAAATAATATACATCAATGTAAATAAAAAATAAATGACGTACCATTGCAACAATTGACTCATAAACTATACACATTCTTTCAAACCATGTAACATGCCATATTTCAATATTTCATCTGTTGCTGCAATTCCGTACTTTGTTTCCTACAAGTTTTATACCCCATAACAAATCATATATTTAATATAAAAGTTTTTTTTTCTATTAATTATAGATGGAGCTAAGTACAACAAGATTGATAGATGCTTAGAAATTCCACAATTAAGTTATGATATGCCAAGATATACTCACAACCCATATTTAACCCATATTTAACCCAATTTCAATCAATTCCTCCGATGGTTCTTCTTTGTATGTTAGCACATGTTTGAAGACATTCAATGATGATTTTTTTAAAACAACTTAAGAAATAAAAAAATGAAATATAGTTAAGTTTTTATAAGGAAGTAACAATTACTCACAAACTTAGATATCAACCATTTTCTTCCCTGTTGTCTTATTTTATGTGCTGAATGGGTTCCATTTTATTTTCTTTTCTGCAAGAAATACTTGAAAATTAATATTTAATGCTAAATTGTTTATTTATTGTACCTAATTATCGAAAAATTCAATGATTACATATTACATTTGAAGCACGTTTTTGTTCATATGGCTTCTCCTGCAATGCAATTTTGTCCATTTCTTTGACCATCTCCTTGTACACCTTTTTGGACATTCCCACTTGAATATTTATGATATCAGCTCATTCATCTTTTGAGATTTTCATAATCTTCCTGAAAATGTAACATGACAATAAACTATCTAATTTTTATATTTATATATAAGAAAATTAAATATAACAAAAGTGATATTTATAAATAATTCTAGACAAACATTTAAACGAATATTACTTTTTCATTCCTTCTTTTTTGTTGTTGTAATTTTTTTCTATTAAAATTTTGATATGTCTCATTGACCAATTCTTCGGAAACTCTTCCTGTAGTTTAGATAAAATTTGGTTCTTGAAATCATTGGATTGGTTTTTGTATTGTAAGTGGAGAGAACATCTATATATTCGTTTCACTAGATCCATCAAACTTTTGTAAAATATTCCCCCCCTTTCGTTAAACTCCAGCACCACTGTAGATGAGCTAAGGAGCAATTAATTTTCATTTGCACATTCTATGTTTTTTCTTTTCTTAGAACAACATTCCTTTTCTGAGTTATTGGTCCTTGTAGAACATTAAACATATGTGAATTAATAGATTGTTTGACACATGGTATCTAATAATTTTAATTATATTATTAATGAAAAATAAAAAAGAAACTCATATTGGATCGATAGTATTTTTTCATTCACGTGATTCATCCTTTTGCAATTTTTCCATCAAGCTTTTACCCTCTTCTGGTCCTAGAGTAGAAATAATCTTATCTAGCTTTGTCATTTTGTGGCTCTGCATGATACAGAGTAAACAATACATATTAGATAAAATTACATATAGTTCAAAAATAATATTTTTTGTAAAGATTTTACAAAGAACTTGCCATTTTTTCTTTTCTTGATGTGTTATCAGTATTTTTGTTACTTGATCTCTTGTCAGTCATTTCTTTATCAATCTCAAGCATGTACCATATCATTCATTAATATATTTATAAATAAATTGTGAAATTTTCAAGTAAAACAAAAATCTCAAGAAATCAATGCGCCATTCATAGTGTACGCACCGATGTCGATGCGTGGGTGTCTTAGAAACACACTGCACAAATAGTATAATAGACGGTACGGTGCTCTATGTCAACAAGGAGCACCGATGCGTTACATATCAATCACCGCACCGATTAACCATGATAAAATAATAAAAAACCTCCAGTGTTAGTTTTGGTAGCATAAACTGGTACCATATTTTACATATGGCACACCAATTAAAAAAAAATGTTTTTTAATTTTTTATCACATTAATTTTGTGGTGTGCTTCTACAATACAGACCATCGGCATGCTAGGTTACGCCTGTCGCACTGTTGAAAAAACAAAATCAGTTTTTTCTTAAAATTCATGCAAGGGTCGACATGGATTGGGATCTGACTATGAAAATCGTCCCGTCGTTTGGATGTCTTAGGTCTATATTTATCAATACAAACCCTATAAATCTAATTTGAAAAGCCCTAATTCTGAAATCAAAGAAAGAGGGAGAAGAAAGGGTAGAAACAAAAAGAATGTAGGGTTTTTTATTTTTTGAAAGTTTTTTATTTTTTATTTTTTTCGAAACAGAACGATCGTGGTGTGCCATAATGAAATTGCGCACTCGCTACAAATTTTACAGTTGACGAACGAAGAAAAAATATTTTGTTTTTTATTTTTATTTTTTATCACACTAGTTTTGTGGTGCACTAGGATAATAGAGCACATCGGTGTGCTTAGGTACATAGGGTGTAATACCTCTCAATTTTTTTCTTTTTTTCTAGAAACTTTTACTAAATTTACCCATTTCTTAATATCACTTAAACCTTTTCTTTCCTTCAATAACTAAGGTTTAGTTTGTAATATTAATTCTTATGTGATAACTAACTATTTCATTGATAATTAAATAATGAATTAGCACTTGTGCCATATGCCATCACTTATAATCGATTCCAACATTAAATGGTGAATTGGAATATTGTAATACTACGACTTTAGTCTTATATCAAATTCGAAGATATGTTTTAACACAACTTGAATTATAATACTTTAATACCTACTAAATCTGTCACTTCATCTGAATTTTCTCATTACAATGGTACCCATATCTATCGGAAAGTACGTATTGATCTACATGGGATTTCATCAGGACAGATTCGAGAATGTTAATGAGATAGAAGTACTGAAATTAATGCCAATATTGATTTTATATTCCAACTGACACTTACTCTAGATCACGAAGTAAGTCTTTGGAGGCTATCAGTACTCGATTTGGTTGTATCATTTAATTGATCATAGTTTCCATGTTAATGGTCTTCGTTGGATAGCCTGACACATTATTTAAGTCATTCCTTACCATACACTTGAACTATGGCTATGTTGGATGATGGCCACCTGTAGGGTGATTTAGAAGTTAGGGTTTCAGTTATTCATGCTTATTTAATGGATTTTCTCGCATTCCCTAATTCATTTGTCTCCTAGTTTCTGGAATGGTTTGCTCTGCATCAAATTAGTTTTTCATTCAAGATCGAAACCCTTGCTTGGATCCTCGATGCATCTGATGGAAATATGATTCAAGTAATAGCTATATTCAATTCAAGTTTTTCTTTCTCTATCCATCTACTTTAGCTAAGTCGTTTACCCCCATTTTTATATTTGGATACCGGTAACTATTTCACTCATGACTCTTAGATTTGCATTTTTAATAGTTTTATATTTTCAATAATACAAAACTCCTTTTTCCGGAAGGGACTTGTCTTTTCGAAAGCTTTCTTAAGCTCTTTGTTCCTCATTCTTATGGAGCTAATGGCTCAACATGAGAATTACTGGTAAGTAACTTCTCTTTACATTTCGTTATCCCTATTTGGAACAATCATACTCAAGTAAAATTCATATTTAACTTATTCTCATGCATATATAAGATTTTGTAATGCTAGTATTCTTATATGGTCTTTGTTCTATGGATTCAGACCTAGAAGGTAATCGTCCGTGGGTTTTCTTCCAGGTGGGATTTCCTTTCAATCTGTGGGTTTCTTGTTTGCTTTGTTATTCTTCCCTAGAATGTAGCATTTTATTTTTCTTTGAAATCTTATGTATTTTATTGACTTTTTTCAGGTAAGCCCATTTTCCATACAGCTTCGTTAACCAGTCATCTTTCAATCCTCTTTTATTGGTGAAGGTTTTGTTCTAATTCTTCCTATCATACCTATAATGTCCAGGTTGGTTCACTCCCTCCATGTGTAACTTTGGGATCTATTAATTTCTATCAGTTTCTTAGTTGAATAGAAATTTAATTTAGAGTTTCCTATTTTTATTCCATCTATTTATATGGAAAGGAATTGTATTAAAATTAAGAGCTCTATGGAGATTCAATCTCTGAACGAAAAGGATTAACACTTTTAAATAATCAAACTGTGTAATTTTTGTTTTAGATATATATCTCTGTTATGAAGATTACTCACTAAATTTATAGATCACACAAGAGTTATATGGGTATGATATTTTAAGATTTAAATTTATTCCTTTCTTATATATAAATTTACTCACTAAATCGTGAGGCTCTTGAGGACACACGATTATTTGATCTTTGCGTCATTTTTAAGTTTTAAATGAACGGTTTATATTGTAGTCTTAAGGTTGTTGATGGCTTCCTTTGACATTATAATTTCTGATTCAGATTTCTACTTAAAACAGAATTGTTTTCGCAAGCTTCATATGATAAGTACAGTATAAATAATTTATTACAGTCCTTCATTCGCTAAGATTTTCTATTTTAAATCTAGTAATGTTGTTATAGATTTAAAGGTTATTTTATACAATTCTCTGATATATACTGTATATTTATCGAAATTTCACAAAATCCAAAATCTCTGTATTCTTTAGAAAAGTATTATTCTCTTACCGAGAAAATGCGATTTCATAGTTTGGTTACAGATTTCAGCTCTTCTAGTCATTATGAAAAAAAATCTACAGGGTTTATCATTAATTTAATTTTCTGATTGCTTAATCTACTATCTCTTTTCCTACCGACTCTCTTGTACAAATAGTTCCATAATTACCTGATGTATGGAATTTCACTTGAAATTTGGAACTTTTGTGAAGAATGTATGCTTATCATTAAAATGAGACTTTTCATACAATTCTCTATTATATTGTAGCTTTGCAGTAACTGAATAATATTATGGAAAACTTTGTATCAAGGTAGTTTTTACATGATATTTATTTATAATTTCTCCCATACCTTTCTATACATTATCCTCTCTTCTTTTTTTCATATATTAACTGGCTATATTAAGGATTTGACTTGTGTTATTAGATTTATATTTCAAACATAAATTAATAAGCTTTTTACAAAATTTATTTTCTGGGTTTTCATTTAAAAATATCTATACTTCTTGATATTTTCTTTTGCCACCAGTACTTTAATTTATGCCTGCATAGATGTATGCTCATAAGGTTTACTTTGCTTAAATTTATTTCTCTATAGAATGTTAGAGATCTACCAAAATTTAATTTATAGCACTACTGGTTTTCACATATTTCTGCCATTTTCAGAAATAGTAATTTAGTTTACTTTAGTATAAATATCTTCTGAAGTAAGAAAATATAATAACTTTATGATTATGATATTTTCTCAGATGAAATTTCTGTACAGAATAATTGTCACCTACACCATAATCCAAATCACAGCTTAACAAATTTTGTAATTTCCTTCAATTTTATAATTTCTCTTAAACATAACAGGTATAAATCTAGTTGTAGGTTATTTCTGTAATTGTATTGTCTTTTCAAGAAACTTTAATATTCCTTTACTCTTCTAATGCATGTAATACTTTAGAACACAAAAGAAGATTAAAGTTATATAATTTCTTCCTTTGGGAGTAACATATCTCCATATTTAAACCAATATCAAGTTTAGAGATTTTGGATGATATTTTCCAGTAGACTACATTCCTACAACATACAGATTTTGAAGAAATATTATTTCCGATAAGGTCTGTTAAATGTAGGGAAATTCATAATGTAAAGCATAAAATTATTATGAATTCAAAATTTAATAACATGAATAATTTTCATAGTACAATCTGTGACAAAAAGAAATTTATTAATTAGGTGTACATACCAATTGTTTCTATGACCAGTCCTCCCAACCTTAGAGTCCTTTTCTCTCCAGAACTCACCCTCGAGCTAAGATCCTCCAAGGACAGACTAACCTCAGTCTGTTCTGGAGCAACTTACTTAAGCTATGCTTTCCCCCAAGCATGTTTGTAAATTCTGCGTCCAAAATTTCAGGATGCTTTCTTCCTGCTTTGCCTATGCTGCCTTATTTAGGCCTTTTAAAGCTGCTTTATCTGCTTTTCCAGCTTTTCTACCTCTTCCCAATTACTTTCCTCTTCATTGGGGAGTTACATTTCTCTCTTCAAATCTAATTTAGAATTATTCCTTTCAAGGTTTTTCTGAAAGGTTTTGGGAAAAATCTTACCTTCTCCATATCATCAGGGATCAGGTTTATGATCTCTATCTCTTCTAGTCATAGTGCACAAATAAATATTCCATTTATTTTTCATTAATAATTATTTAAATAAATCCACACAATAATTCTTCGTTGGGGCCCACTCCCCTTTGGATTTTTGTTCAAATGTCTAACTTGAAAAGCATAGAAACTTGGGGTGTTACACATTCCCCCTCTGAAAACAAACACCGACCTCGATGTTAATAGACTATCTACTATAGTTCATTATGAAAATAAATATGGATATTTTTCCATCATCTAAGCTTCTCTTTTCCATGTAGCCTCTTCAGCAGGTAAGTGTTTCCACTGCACTTTTACTCTGGCTACTATTATGTTTCGCAGTTAAATTTCCTCCCGCTCCAATATTTGAAGCAGTTGTGGAAGGAACTCCCCTTCTGGTTCCACCTGAATCACATTCCAATCAACAATATGAATAACATCATGTACATATCTTTTCAATAAAGAAACATGAAACACATCAAGAACTTTAACATGGGGGAGTAAGGCCAGTTTATAAGCCACTGGTTCCACCCTTTCTAAGATTTCAAAAGGCCCACAATATCTAGGAGCCAATTTTGGACAACTTCCAGTATGCAGAGTGCTCTTTTTGGGTTTAATCCATAGATATACATGGTCACCCACTTTGTACTCTCGGCGAACTCTCTTCTTGTCGGCATAACTTTTATGTTGATCTTGAGATGTCTTGATGTTTCTCTGTATTTGTTTGACAATCCTTTCCATCTCTTGTAGAGCATCTAGCCCACGTACTAACTTATCTTCAGGTTGGCTCCAACTTAAAGGAGTGTGGCACTTTCTTCCATAGTGTGCCTCAAATGGACTCATTTTGATGGAATATTGGTAGCTATTATTATAAGAAAATTCGACTAAATGTAAATAGTCTTCCCACTTAGTTGGCCTATCCATCACATGCATTTTTAGCATATCCTCCAGAATTTGATTTGTTCTCTCAGTTTGACCATTTGTCTGCGGGTGATATGCAGTACTAAAATTCAATTTATTGCCCATGCCTCCAAACAGACTCTTCCAAAAGGCTGCTGTGAACTTGGCGTCTCTATCTGAAATAATCACTTTAGGAACCCCATGTAGCCTTACAATTTCCTTCATGAACGCATTTGCTATTTGGGTTGTCCCAAAAGTAGATTTCATAGGTATGAAATCTGCAGCCTTTGTTAAAGTATATAACACTACCATCACTAAGTCATGCTGGTACTTTGTTCTAAATAACTCGGTTATAAAATCCATAGAAACATTGTCCCATTTCCATTCTGCAATTGGTAAGGGATTTAGAAGGCCAGCTGGATGTTGATGTTCAACTTCGACTAGTTGACATTCCATGCATCTGGTTAAGTAGTTGGCCACGTCTTTTTTCATTCCTGGCCAAAATATTTTTTTTTTCAAGACTGTAAGTAGTTTCTGATATCCAGGATGTCCTGAATAAGGATGTTTATGGTATTCATCAAGAATTTCCTTTTTCAAAGAATCCACATTGGGGATATACAATCTGTTTCTATAATAGATCAGCCCTTTCTGATTTTGGGTGTATCTAGCCATTTCCTTTTTAATAATTTTAGTTTGAAGTTGTTCATAGTCCAAATCTTGATCTACTACCTTCTTAACCATTCCTTCTAAGTCAAAATTTACTCTACTCCCAATGTTTCTTATGTGTTGGCAAGCATGTCTGCTTAGAGCATCAACAATTTTGTTTTATTTTCCTTTGATATGTTTTATTTCCATATCAAATTCACTCAGAAAGGACAACCATCTAGCTTGTCGAGTACTCAAATCTGTTTGAGGGAAGAAATACTTTAGGCTGATGTGATTTTTCATCAATATAAATTTCTTTCCTAGAAGATAGTGTTGCCACATCTTTAAAGCATGAATTACAACAACTAACTCAAGATCATATACACTGTAATTCTGTTCATGTTTGTTAATTTTTCTAAATTCATACGCAACAACAGAATTCTCATGCAACAAAACTCCACCTAATCCTTCTCCACACGCATCAGTACACACTACAAACTCTTTATCAGGATCTGCAATCTTCAGAATGTGTGTTGTAGTAAGTTTTAATTTCAGTTGTTCAAAGCTAGTTTGGCATTTTTC
Source organism: Pinus albicaulis (assembly GCA_034641835.2). Lineage (NCBI taxonomy): Eukaryota > Viridiplantae > Streptophyta > Pinopsida > Pinales > Pinaceae > Pinus > Pinus albicaulis. The sequence continues at coordinate 1,144,573,721 of CM076578.1, read as the reverse complement.
AGTCCATTCGAATTTTGTACCTTTCCTCTGTAATGACGTTATAGGATAAGATAATGCAGAAAATATTTCTACAAAACTTCGGTAGTACCCTACAATCCACATAAATGATCTTACCGTTGAGACATCAGTCAATACATGCCACTCTCTAATGGACTTTATTTTCTCAGTGTCAACAGCCAATCATTGTTCTGAAATTATATGCCCCAAATATTGAATTTTATCCTTATAAAATCCACATTTTCTAAGCTTGGCATACAATTGATTCCCCTTACGAGTCTGCAACACAATTCTAAGGTGTTCTTTATGTTCTGCCTCACTTTTTGAATAGATTAGAATGTTGTCTATAAATACTAGTAGGAATTTGTCTAAGTATTTATTAAGGATGCTATTCATTAAACACATAAAAATGGCAGGGGAATTTGTCAAACCAAAAGGTAGGACTACAAATTTGTAGTGAACATACCTAGTTCGAAAGGTTGTTTTACCGATATCTTCCTCCTTAATTTTGAGCTGGTGATAACCAGTCCTTAAGTCAATCTTAGAGAATACTGAAGCTCCTCTAACCTGATAAAAAAGGTCATCTATTCTAGGCAATGGGTATCTATTTTTGATTGTCAACTTATTCAAATGATGATAATAAATACACATCCTGAAGGTTCCATCCTTATTTTTCACGAACAACGTCAGTTCTCCCCAAGGAGATACACTCGGTCTGATGTAACCTTTTTCCAACAATTTTTGTAATTGCATTTTTAACTCCATTAGTTCAGGGGGGGTCATCCGGTAAGGGCTCTAGAAACTGGTGTTGCCCCTCGCACCAAATCGATTGAAAAATTGATCTCTCTCTTGGGGGGAAGATGAGGAATCTCATCCAGGAATACTTCTTGAAATTCTCTTATCATTAGTAAGGTGTCTAACAAGTTTGCCTCTGGTTCCTGTTCTAATTTTTCAACATGTACAGCATATACTTGATACCCATTTCTAGCAGTTCTTTTTAACTGAAGGGCTGAGATCTTCCTTACAGAAATAGGTTTCAGTTTCCCCTTTAATATGAATGGTTTTCCTTCAACATCTATACAATGCAGAGTTTTGACCCAACAATTCAGCACGGTATTTTTTTTTCTAAGTAGTCCATTCCTATCAGTAAATCATAGGAACCTAATGGGAAAATGTTTAAATATATTTATGTCTGATAATCATTCAATTTAATAGCTTTTTTAGGTAGACTATGAGTTACCTTGCCTTTGGTTCCAGTAGCTAACTAGACCAACCAAGGCTGTTGAAACTTTTCTATATTAAGTTTACATTTTTCTACAACTTGTGGACTAATATAACTCAAAGAAGTGCTTGGGTCAATTAAAACTGTAATAGATTGATCAGAAATTTCACCTTCCATCTCGACCATAGTAGATTGGTGTTCTGCTTGTCGGTTCTCCAAGGCTGCACTGATAGTGGGGATATTCCTTGCTACGTCATTCACTGTGGTAGCTTCTCTATCTCTCAGAACCATATGAATATTTTGGTGTGGAAAGTCCCTCAAAAGATGAGGTTCTCCACAACCCCAACACTTCAAATGCTCCTACATTTTAGAAGTTCCTTCCTTCTTATTATTCCCATCTATTTTCTTTGAACCAACTTGAGATTGAGCAGTTTGACTTTCATTTGTTTTTTTAAATTTATTTCGCAGATGATTCCTACCAAAGTTCTTCAAATAAGCTGGTTTATGTTTCTTTCCTTTGAATTCACCCTTGTTTGTCTAGCTCTTACCTTGTTCAATATTTCCTTTAAACTGCTGGTAGCATAATCTAACTTTCCTCACCACTTCGTCCATTGTTTTTGGATTATCGAACTCTATTTTCTCCTTATAAACAATAGGAAAATAGTTCAGAAATCTTTGCAATTTCGGCTTCTCTTCCCAGATATATGGCACATATCTTAGCATATTTTTGAACTTGGTGACAAACTCATCTATTGTGAGCTGTTGTAATTTGAGCTCATGAAACTCTTTTGCCTTATCATGATAGTAGTGTTTGTTTAAATATTGGTTTTTAAACTCGACTTGAAAATATTCCCAAGTCACTGTTTTCTTATCAATGGCGTGAACTATTTTTGTTTCTTCCCACCACAAGGTAGCCTTACCTTGCAGCTGGTAAATAGACAATCTGGCTCTTAAATTACTTTTGTATTCATAGACTTGAAAATACTTGATCATATTCAGCAGCCATGCCTCCGCATCTTCCTCCCTCTCTCCATCATAGGAGGGAGGTTTGATTTTCCGAAATTCACCATGTCATTCCTTTTTCTGTCTAGACTATTGTTTAGTGGCGTCATTTTCCTTAGATTCATCTGAGAAATTGACACTACCTTTTCTCTTCCTCCTGGAACCTTCACCTTCTTGGCTGTTACGCGAATTCAATTCTCTTATAAGTTTTTCCTGCTCCTCACTGGCTAAAGATAGCCTGTCATTATGACTATTAAGTTGGGACTTATCTCGTTGCATCCTATGCAACATAGCCATCAAAGGAGCATTGGGATCTGGTGTGTTCTCTCCACCCAGATCGACATAAAGCTCATCTCCTTCAGACATGATTTTGCAGTTGTTATTTTTAACTATACAACCAAAACCACATTAGTAATATTTTTAATATCATTATTTTATTACAGCATATAATTCCTGTGTGAGCACATAAACTGCCCAGTTTTTTTCAACTTGTTGCTCTGATACCATTTGTAATACCTCTCAATTTATTTTTTCTAGAAACTTTTACTAAATTTGCCCATTTCTTAATATCACTTAAACCTTTTCTTTCCTTCAATAACTAAGGTTTAATTTGTAATATTAATTCTTATGTGATAACTAACTATTTCATTGATAATTAAATAATGAATTAACACTTGTGCCATATGCCATCACTTATAAACGATTCAAACATTAAATGGTGAATTGGAATATTTTAATACTAGGACTTTAGTCTTATATCACATTTGAAGATTTGTTTTAACACAACTTAAATTATAATACTTTAATACCTACTAAATCTATCACTTCATACGAATTTTCTCATTACAATGGTACCCATATCTATCAGACAGTACGTATTGATCTCCTTGGGATTTCATCAGGAGAGATTCGAGAATGTTAATGAGATAGAAGTACTGAAATTAATTCCAATATTGATTTTATATTGCAACTGACACTTACTCCACATCACAAAGTAAGTCTTTGGAGGCTATCAGTACTCGATTTGGTTGTATCATTTAATTGATCATAGTTTTCATATTAATGGTCTTCATTTGATATATCGACACGTTATTTAAGTCGTTCCTTACCATACACTTGAACTACGACTATGTTGGATGATCGCCACCTGTAGGGTGATTTAGAAGTTAGGGTTTCAGTTATTCATGCATATTTAATGGATTTTCTCACATGCCCTACTTCATTTGTCTCCCGGTGTCTGGAATGGTTTGCTCTACATCAAATTAGTTTTTCATTCAAGATCGAAACCCTTGCTTGGATCCTTGATGCATCTCATGGAAATATGATTCAGGTAATAGCTATATGCAATTCAAGTTTTTGTTTCTCTATCCTTCTACTTTAGCTAAGTCGTTTACCCCCATTTTTATATTTGGATACTGGTAACTATTTCACCGATGACTATTAGATTTGCGTTTTTAATAGTTTTATCTTTTCAATAATACATAACTCCTTTTTCCAAAAGGGACTTGGCTTTCCAAAATCTTTCTTAAGCTCTTCGTTCCTCATTCTTATGGAGTTAATGGCTCAACAAAAGAATTACTGGTAAGTAACTTCTCTTTACATTTCGTTATCCCTCTTTGGAACAATGATACTCAAGTAAAATTCATATTTAACTTATTCTCATGTGTGTATAAGATTTCGTAACGTTGGTATTCTTATATGGTATTTGTTCTATGGATTCAGAACTAGAAGGTAATCCTCGGGTTTTCTTTCAGGTGGGATTTCCTTTCAAACTGTGGGTTTCTCGTTTACTTTGTTATTCTTCCCCAGAAAGTAGCATTTTATTTTTCTTTGAAATTTTATGTATTTTATTGACATTTTTCAGGTAAGCCCATTTTCCATACGGCTTCATTAACCAGTCGTCTTTCAATCCTTTTTTATTGGTGAGGGTTTTGTTCTAATTCTTCGTATCATACATATAATGCCCAGGTTGGTTCACTCCCTCCATGCAGAACTTCGGCATCTGTTAATTTCTATCAGTTTCTCAGTTGAATCGAAATTTAATTTCGAGCTTCCTATTTTTATTCCATCAAGTTATATGGAAAGGAATTGTATTAAAATTGAGAATTTTATGGAGATTCGATCTCCGAACGAAAATTATTAACTCTTTTAAACAATCAGACTATCTAATTTTCGTTATATATATATATATATATATATATATATATATATATATATATATATATATATATATATATATATATATATATATATATATATATATATATATATATCCTATGAAGATTACTCACTAAATTTATAGATCACACAAGAGTTAAATGGGTATGATATTTTAAGAGTTAAATTTATTCCTTTCTTATATATAAATTTACTCACTAAATCGTGAGGCTCTTGAGGACCCACAATTATTTGATCTTTGCAACACTTACAAGTTTTAAATGAATGGCTTATATTATAGTCTTATGGATGTTGATGGCTTCCTTTGATATTATAATTTCCGATTCAGATTTCTGCTTAAAACATAATTGTTTTCACAAGCATCATATCATAAGTATGGTATAAAGAATTTATTACAGTCCTTCGTTCGCTAAGATTTTCGATTTTAAATCTAGTAATGTTGTTATAGATTTAAAGGTTATTTTCTGCAATTATCTGATATATACTCTATATTTATTGAAATTTCACAAAATCCAAAATCTCTGTCTTCTTTAGAAAAGTCTTATTCTCATACCAAGAAAAATGTGATTTCATAATTTGGTTACAGATTTCAGTTTTTCTAGTCATTATCAAAAAAAATCTACATGGTTTATAATTAATTTAATTTTCTAATTGCTTACTCTGCTATCTCATTTCCTACCGACTCTCTTGTACTAATAGTTCTATAATTACCTGATGTATGGCATTTCACTTGAAATTTCGAACTTCTGTTAAGAATGTATGCTTATCATTAAATTGGGACATTTCATATAATTCTCTATTATATTATAGTTTTGCAGTAACTAAACAACATTCTGGAAAATTTTGTATCAAGGTAGTTTTTACATGATATTTATTTATACTTTCTCCCATACCTTTCTATACATTATCCTCTTTTCTTTTTTTCATATATTAACTGGCTATATTAAGGATTTGACTTATGTTATTAGCTTTCTATTTCAAATAGAAATTAATAAGATTTTTACAAAATTTCTTTTCTGGGTTTTCATTTAAAAATATCTATACTTCTTGATATTTTCTTTTGCTACCAATAGTTTAATTTATGCTTGCATAGATGTATGCTCATAAGGTTTAATTTGCTTAAATTTATTTATCTACAGAATGTTATAGATTTACCACAATTTAATTTATAGCACTACTGATTTTCACATATTTCTGCCATTTTTAGAAAGAGTAATTTAGTTTACTTTAGTATAAATATCTTCTGAAGTAAGAAAATATAATAACTTTATGATTATGATATTTTATCAGATGAAATTTTTGTATAGAAGAATTGTCACCTACACCATAATCCAAATCATAACTTAACAAATTTTGTAATTTCCTTCAATTTACAATTTCTCTTAAACATAACAGGTATAAATTTGGTTGTAGGTTATTTCTGTAATTGTATTGTCTTTTCAAGAAACTTTAATATTCCTTTACTCTTCTCATGCATGTACTACTTTAGATCACAGAAGTAGATTCAAGTTATATAATTTCTTTCTCTGGGAGTAACATATCTCCATATTTAAACCAATATCAGGTTTAGAGATTCTGGATGATATTTTCCAGTAGACTACATTCCTACAGCATACAGATTTTGAAGAAATATTGTTTCCGATAAGGTCTGTTAAATGTAGGGAAATTCATAACGTAAAGCATAAAATTATTATGACTTCCAAATTTACTAACATGAATAATTTTCATAGTACAATCTGTGACAAACAGAAATTTATTAATTAGGTGTACATAACAATTCTTTCTATGACCAGTCCTCCCAACCTTAGAGTCCTTTTCTCTCAAAAACTCACCCCTGAGCTGAGATCCTCCAAGGACAGACTAACCTCAGTCTGTTCTGGAGCAACTTACTTAAGCTATGCTTTCCCCCATGCCTGTTTCTAAATTCTGCGTCTAGAATTTCAGGATGCTTTCTTCCTGCTTTGCCTAGGCTGCCTTATTTAGGCCTTTTAAAGCTGCTTTATCTACTTTTCCAGCTTTTCTACCTCTTCCCAATTACTTTCCTCTTCATTGGGGAATTATGTTTCTCTCTTCAAATATAATTTAGAATTATTCCTTTCAAGGTTTTTCTGAAAGGTTTTGGGAAAAATCTTACCTTGTCCATATCCTCATGGATCAAGTTTATGATCTTTATCTCTTCTAGTCATAGTGCACAAATAAATATTCCATTTATTTTTCATTAATAATTATTTAAATAAATCCACACAATAATTCTCCATTGGGGCCCACTCCCCTTTGGATTTTTTTTCAAATGTCTAACTTGAAAAGCATAGAAAATTGGGGTGTTACACATTCCCCCTCTGAAAACAAACACCGTCCTCGGTGTTAACAGACTATCTACTATAGTTCATTATGAAAATAAAGATGCATATTTTTCCATCATCTCAACTTCTCTTTCCCATTTAGCCTCTTCAGTAGTAAAGTGTTTCCACTGCACTTTTACTCTGGCTACTGCTCTGCTTCACAGTTCAATTTCTTCTCGCTCCAATATTTGAACCGGCTCTGGAAGGGACTCCCCTTCTGGTTCCACCTGAATCACATTCCAATCAACAATATGAGCAGCATCATGTACATATATTTTCAATAAAGAAACATGAAACACATCATGAACTTTAACATGGGGGGGTAAGGCCAGTTTATAAGCCACTGGTCCCACCCTTTCTAAGATTTCAAAAGGCCCATAGTATCTAGGAGCCTATTTTGCACAACTTCCAGTATGCAGAGTGCTCTTTTTTGGTTTAATCTGCAGATATACATGGTCACCGACTTTGTACTCTCGGTGAACTCTCTTCTTGTTGGCATAAATTTTCTGTCGATCTTGAGCTATCTTTATGTTTCTCTGTATTTGTTTGACAATCCTTTCCATCTCTTGTAGAGCATCTGGCCCAAGTACTAACTTATCTTTAGGTTGGCTCCAGCTTAAAGGAGTGTGGCACCTTCTTCCATAGAGTGCCTCAAATGGACTCATTTTGATGGAAGATTGGTAGCTATTATTATAAGAAAATTTGACTAAATGTAAATAGTCTTCCTACTTAGTTGGCCTATCCATCACATACATTCTGAGCATATCCTCCAGAATTTGATTTGTTCTCTCAATTTGACCATCTGTCTATGGGTGATAGGCAGTACTAAAATTCAATTTAGTGCCCATGCCTCCAAACAGACTCTTCCAGAAGGCTGTTGTGAACTTGGCGTTTCTATCTGAAATAATCACTTTAGGAACCCTGTGTAGCCTTACAATTTCCTTCATGAACACATTTGCTATTTGGGCTATCCCAAAGTAGATTTCACAGGTATGAAATGTGCAGCCTTTGTTAAAGTATCTACCACTACCATCACTAAGTCATGCTGGCACTTTTTTCTGGGTAACCCGGTTATAAAATCCATAGAAACAATGTCCCATTTCTATTCTGCAATTAGTAAGGGATTTAGAAGGCCAGCTGGATGCTGATGTTCAACTTTGACTAGTTGACATTCCATGCATCTGGCTAAGTAGTTGGCCACGTCTTTTTCCATTCCTGGCCAAAATAATTTCTTTTTCAAGGCTGTAAGTAGTTTCTGATATCCAGGATGTCCTCAATAAGGTTGTTTATGATATTCATCAAGAATGTCCTTTTTCAAAGAATCCACATTGGGGATAGACAATCTGTTTCTATAACAGATCAACCCTTTCTGATTTTGGGTGTATCCTGCCATTTCCTTTTTCATCATTTTAGTTTGAAGTTGTTCATAGTGCAAATATTGATCTACTACCTTCTTAACCATTCCTTCTAAGCCAAAATTTACACTACTCCCAATGTTTCTTATGTCTTGGCAAGCATGATTGCTTAGAGCATCAACAATTTTGTTTTCTTTTCCTTTGATATGTTTTATTTCCATATCAAATTCACTCAGAAAGGACAACCATCTGGCTTGTCGAGCATTCAAATCTGTTGGAGTGAAGAAATACTCTAGGCTAATATGATATGTCATCAATATAAATTTCTTTCCTAGAAGATAGTGTTGCCACATCTTCAAAGCATGAATTACAACAACTAACTCAAGATCATATACATTGTAATTTTGTTCATGTTTCTTAAGTTTTCTAGATTCATACGCAATAATGGAATTCTCTTGCAACAGAACTCTGCCTAATCCTTCTCCACACGCATCAGTACACACTACAAACTCTTTATCAAGATCTGCAATCTTCAGAATGGGTGTTGTAGTAAGTTTTAATTTCAGTTGTTCAAAGCTATTTTGGCATTTTTCAGTCCATTCGAATTTTGTACCTTTCCTCATAATGACGTTATAGGATAAGCTAATGCAAAAAATATTTCTACAAACCTTTGGTAGTACCCTGCAATCCCCATAAATGATCTTACCGCTGAGACATCAATCGGTACAAGCCACTCTCTAATGGAATTTATTTTCTCAGGGTCAGCAGCCAATCCTTGTTTTGAAATTATCTGCCCCAAATATTGAATTTTATCCTTATAAAATTCACATTTTCTAAACCTGGCATACAACTGATTCTCCGTAAGAGTCTGCAACACAATTATTAGGTGTTCTTTATGTTTTGCCTCACTTTTTGAATATATTAGAATGTCATCTATAAATACTAGTACGAATTTGTGTAAGTATTTATTGAGGATGCTATTCATTAAATACATAAAAGTGGCAGGGGCATTTGTCAAACCGAAAGGTAGGACTACAAATTCGTAGTGACCATACCTAGTTCGAAAGGTTGTTTTACCGATATCTTCCTCCTTAATTCTGAGCTGGTGATAACCATTCCTTAAGTCAATCTTAGAGAATACTGAAGCTCCTCTAACCTGATCAAAAAGGTCATCTATTCTAGGCAATGGGTACCTATTTTTTATTGTCAACTTATTCAGTTGACGATAATCAATATACATCTTGAAGGTCCAATCCTCCTTTTTCATGAACAACACCGGTGCTCCCCAAGGAGATACACTCGGTCTGATGTAACCATTGTCTAGCAATTCTTGTAATTGAATTTTTAACTCCATTAGTTCAGGGTGGGTCATCCGGTAAGGGCTCTAGAAAATGGTGTTTCCCCTGTGTTAGAGTCGGTCTTTACATCCCTCCGTCAGAGATCATTTCTCTTTTTGCATTTCATTTTAGGTGTCTCACTCAGTTCGTTCATCTGCATTCCGTTAGGGGCATGCCATAATCTGACAGAAGGGCTTTCTAAGTCATACCCCTCATGCCTTGTACCTTCTGGCTCATGGTTGTTCATCAAAGTCCATCAACATCAGTTTTAAAGACATTTAGAGTCCCGTTTTGGTTTCTTGGTCAACAAAGTGTCATTTTGGTTATTAGGTCTAGGGTTTGTCAATTCAGTCTACAAAGTGTCCAATAAATCCCAGCAAGCACATGAGGGAAGTCCAGAATAAGTTTTCATCGCAAATTTCATCATCGCAACCTTTTATCCATGACTTTTCTTCAAAACTCTATTTTGAAGAAAATCGTCATTTTGTCCTTTGTAATAAATTGCCATGTATATTTTCAAGGTTTTTCAGTTGTCAAAATCTTCAAATGCAGACTCTGTTCATCCTTTGCCGAAGTCCAAATGCCATCATCCCTGCAAAAATCAAGAACAATTTCATCATTCAAGCTCAAAAATCAGTGGAAATAAAGAACATAGTATGTATTAAAGGTGAAAAGTGTCAAAGTTCAAAATATTGCAGAAATGGGTTTGTCAAAAGAAACAATCAAAGTCCTTTGTATACATGAGATATTTTCACATTTGACAATCCATTTGCACACCAAAACATCAAAGAACCTAAGACAAATCATGGAGAAGGAAAAACAATGTTTCAAGGCCGGAATTATGGAGAAATGTTGAGAACGGCGTGTTGGGCTGGTGCGCGGCGCACATGGCGTGCACGACGCATTGGGAAGATTTCTGCAGTGTAAATTAACACTGGCGCGACGCACTCACCAGGCGCGATGCACTGGGAGTGTGTGCAGCACATAGAGCCTCCAAGGCACAAAATCATCACTGCTCCATAAAAATCAAATTGATTCAACTTATTTTTCCCCAAGTAAGTTCGACCATGCTTGTTCAGTGAGTTTATTCATGTGTGGTGTGGTTTAGAGGCAAAGACATTAAAAATTTGGTAGGTGAAAAACAAACCCTACATCCATGTCAAAATCTGCTCCCTTAGGGTTTGAAATGAAGTGTTGAAGTTTAACTATTGGTGCTAAATGCTCCCACCCCATTTTTTATTTGTGTTCCTATCACTGTTATCATACTGTTATCATAATCCCCTCCCCTATTCCCTCATATTCCAAATCACTAATTCCTAAACCCCACTATCCCTATCCCTAAAAGTGATCACATTCCTTATCATTAATTTCACTTGGTTACAACCCAATTATCCTCACTACCCTATTTTCCACAGTCTCTCATTTGACTTTGACACATATTTGGCAATCGAGACAAAGACGCCTAACTCTTCATATTCACCTCAGGCAACATAGATGAAGAAGGCATCGAGGAGGCGTGAAAGGACAAAATCTTGGCTGAAGCTTCGTTGACTGAGCATGGCACATGATGGGAGACCTTCACTCCGAATTTCAGCAAATTTGGAGTAAATTTTGTCATTTTTGAAATTTTGGTTGCAAAACAGGTTTTTTTGCCCGACGCACGCTTATGATTGGGACATCTTCTGGAAGAAAACTTGATAGTTTTGGGTTTTTTATCGTAAATTATGCACGCTTAGGAATGGCTGAGAGATTTTATCAGGTTCTGGGTGGTCTTAAAGGTCAAAAACACTCAAAAAATGGCTTTTCTGCCACTTTTTGCACCAGTAGGAACCAGTCTTGGGAGATTGCCGTTTTGGAGGGGCAAAAGAGCTCCAAATTAAAACATTCCACTTGGGTTGGATAGAAGACAAATAGGGCTTTCCAACGAGATATCATGAGCTCAATTTGGACTTCAGGAAGTGCCCCAAGAATAGGCTCAAATTGGCGTGGCGCATTGAGTTTTCTCGCGCGGCGCATAGAGGAATTTTGCCTAATTTTCACTTTTCAGCTCAGAAATTTGGCCAGTTTGACTAGTTTCACTTTTGGATGTAATTATTGATCTATATTGATGTAATTTTTTGGCTATGATGTAAATTTTTCTCATATTTACTTGTTCTATAGGATTCATTCACTAAAAAGTGAAAATTAAGTGAATGGATCAATTTCCTAGCATATAGACGCAACTTGTTTGGCTGCCTAGATTTCAGTTCCATGTTTAGAGTTGGTTGAAACAGCTCCTAGAAGGATGAGATCGACCCCTAGAGGCATGGGAAGGGGTTAGGATGATCTATATTATGTATTTTCCGAGTCATTTTCATGGTTGGATACTTGGGAATAGTTTGGCACCTCATTGTATATTCATTTCAGATTTTTGGCAAAGGAAAGACCAGAGTTTTGCAGCACTTGTTGGGATCCTTGTGGCTCTGAGTTTTGATGATGTTTTTCTTCATGTATCTGTAAGTTTCATTGAATTTTATGTATGCCATTTCCCTTCTCTTTGCTTCTGAATTAAACAAACGAGTAACTAAGGTAGAATTCATTAGTTTGCTGGTGCTCTGCCTTAAACTTTTGTTTAGTTTTATATGTTTTCATCAGTTTGGAGAGGATCCTTGCACTTTATTTCCCTCTTCAGCTCCTCAGCAGTATTTTCTATCCATTCATTGAATCTAAGACATCAAAGTCATTTCCTTCCCTGCCCCAACTTGAACTCTGCAAGAATTTGGCCTCATCCGCAAGCCTGAAATTGTCTTTCCCCTTTTTCCAACAAAATCCAAAAAAATCAGAATCAAACCCTCCTATTTGTCTATCTAGCCTAAGATCAGTTGTTGTTTTAGTCATCTCAAGCCCCTTTGAAATATTTTCTTTAATATTGACCCGGAGAGAGCCCTCTCCTGTCCTCGCAGGGCTAGCTACGAGGCTGAGCGTGGTTTGGTGTTGTCCTTTTTCTGCCTTACTTCAGCCTAAGGTGGATTTCAGAAATAACATAGTGGCGACCATACTGGGGATTCACAAGTTATATGTTACATTTACAAGCTACAGACGGAGCCTGATGTGATGCCAGGTAGCCTTTGAAACGCTCTTGCTTTGTATTAGTGAAAGTAGATAAACGCTGCTTCAGTCAATCTCCGGTCTAGCTTGTGAATGTGACACTCGACTTGTAGATTGTCTTGCCCCAGTACATGTATCAAGTTCGATCTGATCGTTGATGGTGGACAAATATCAGACACCACAAGGATGAAATCATTCACCTGGCGACTCCAGTGTCGAGGAATCCTAAGGTTCATAATTTTTATGGCGACTCTACTCTTCAAGAATCAGTAGCCTGAGGAATTTCTTGGCGAATTCATTGTTATCAAAATGGTTTCGTTGGATCGAAGGTATGCTCCCATGAGCCAAGATCACATTCCAGGTTTTACAAATAAAATTCGTAAGGTAGATTGGAAAAGGAATTTGCCTATGTTTAAAGATGATGATAGAAAGGATGCTACTTTACATCTGGTTAGATTTCACATACATATCCGCAAGTTGAAGGTTGATTTTCCTGAAGATTGCTTGATGAAGATATTCATGGCCACTCTGGAAGGTGAAGCTCAATCTTGGTATGAAAGCTTGCCGCCTGCTTGTATTTACTGTTTAAAGTATTTTCATACCATGTTCTTTGAAAGGTATAAGGAATCTTATCCATCCTTGACTTTAGTTCAGAACTGTTGTAGCCATGTTCATAGTTTTATTGAAAATCTTGAAAATTTTTATGAAGATGATCACTTCATGGACGATGAGATCATGGAGGCTCTATACGAAAATCCATTTCAACAGCATAAAGAGAAGTTAGAAGATACCCATAAATATGCTCAGGAAAATTTGCAGCAGGACCAATATCTTGGTACAATGGAAAATGATGAAAGAGAAGGTTTTGTTTCAGATCTGTCCATAGAAGAAGACGATATGTAGGAAAGTCAAGTTTCAATTTCAGAAGGTGATAAAGTCAAGTCAGCTATTTCATATCTAGATTCAGATCGTGACGATCAAGAATACCTTGTGCTGAATCCCATGAAGGAGAGCTCTTCTGTTGAGATCATCTGGAATGAAGAAGACAAGTTATTGGTCCAAATGTTCTCAGTTCATTAGAACACAGCCTTCATGAGGAGGTAATCTAGTCAGCTCATGAAAAATAGAATGAGATCTTTTTTTGAGTAAGTTATAAATATTCTTTCAATAACTCAGTGATAGATGATAATTTTATTGCCATGTCATATGAAGAAAATTACTGTTTGAGCAAAAGAAAACAAAAAGCATTATCTCCTTTGTCTGAAAATGAGATAGATCAACTCTTGGAAGGTCATGTTCCAACCCAAGCTAAAGCAGATTTGCAGTATGCTCATGGTCAAGAAAGTGTTGGTGAAACTTCTTCCTCTTTTGAAAATGATGACGGTCTTGTAATCAGTTTTAAAGATCAAAAAACAGATAATATTTTCTTTCAAGAAGATGAAAATGTTGTCATCTTTGATAATATTGAAGATTTTTTTTTGTTTAAGAATGACCTAGACCATGAAGTTGAGGAATATGAGCTTGAGAGAGACCATATGCCAAAATTTCTCATGGTCAAGGAACCTACAACTGACACTCAGATGGTAGAAGCACATACCTCTCTGTGAATTCCTATCCCTCGGAAATCAATTGTTCTTTCAGATCAGAATGAAGCGAGTAGTTGTATTTTTGCTGCTAGATCTCAAGATAAGCCAGTGCTTCAGGATTTTCAAGATCACTTTGGCATTCTTTTGCAAGCATTAGAAAAGATAAATATTGCCTAGTTCATTATCATAAGCTTTGGTTGCAGTGGTTATTTTGAGTTGCCTACAAGTTCATCGTTTCGCCTACTCGAGAAAAGTGAGCAGAAATTTGGTATGTAGCCATCTGCTGGATTGGTTACATTGGAAAGCTCATTACACATGATTGTACATATTTAATTAGTATGCAGGTGGTTGTCATCATGATTTGAAATCTTGATGGACTGCTGCCCTTCAATAAGCTTTGTAAGTTCTTGTTTTAGTTAAGTCAGTCATGAGTCATTTGTGAGTCAGTTTTCAGTCTTGTTATTAAGTTAGTTTGTGTCAGTTTTCAGTCATGTATTTTAGCTTGAGTTTGACTCCACTACCCAATGGATAAAGGCACTGTCTTCTCTCCCAAATATCTGTTGTTCTTGGCACCTCCTAGGAGCTACCATCCCCATTGGAGCCAATGTTAGAGTTGGTCTTTACATCCCTCCGTCAGAGATCATTTCTCTTTTTGCATTTCATTTTAGGTGTCTCATTCAGTTCATTCATCTGCATTTCATTAGGGGCATGCCATAATCTAATGGAAGGTCTTTCTAAGTCATACCCCTCATGCCTTGTACCTGTCGGCTCATGGTTTTTCATCAAAGTCCATCAACATCAGTTTTAAATCCATTTACAGTCCCGTTTTGGTTTCTTGGTCAACAAAGTGTCATTTTGGTTATTAGGTATAGGGTTTGTCAATTCAGTCTGCAAAGTGTCCAATAAATCCCAACAGGCATATGAGGGAAGTTCAGAATAAGTTTTCATCACAAATTTCATCATCGCAATCTTTGATCCATGACTTTTCTTCAAAACTCTATTTTGAAGAAAATCGTCATTTTGTCCTTTGTAATAAATTGCCATGTATATTTTCAAGGTTTTTCAGTTGTCAAAATCTTCAAATGCAGACTTTGGTCATCCTTTGCCGAAGTCCAACTTCCATCATCCCTGCAAAAATCAAGAACAATTTCATCATTCAAGCTCAAAAATCAGTGGAAACAAAGAACAAAGTATGCATTAAAAGTGAAAAGTGTCGAAGTGCAAAATATTGCAGAAATGGGTTTTTCAAAAGAAAGAATCAAAGTCCTTTGTATACATGAGATATTTTCACATTTGAAAATACATTTGCACACCAAAACATCAAAGAACCTAAGACAAATCATGGAGAAGGAAAAATAGTGTTTCAAGGCAGAAATTATGGAGAAATGTTGAGCGCGGTGCGTTGGGCTCGTGCGCGGCACATATGGCGTGCGCGGCGCATTGGGAAGATTTCTGGAGTGTAAATTAACACTGGCGCGGCGCACACCAAGCGTGGCGCATTGGGAGTGTGCGCGACGCATAGAGCCTCCAAGGCACAAAATCATCACTGCTCCATAAAATCCAAATTGATTCAACTCATTTTTCCCCAAGTAATTTTGACCATGCTTTTTCAGTGAGTTTATTCATGTGTGGTGTGGTTTAGAGGCAAAGACATTAAAAATTTGGATGGTGAAAAACAAACCCTACATCCATGTCAAAATCTACTCCCTTATGGTTTGAAATGAAGTGTTGAAGTTTAACTATTGGTGCTAAACGCTCCCACCCCATTTTTTATTTTTGTTCCTATCACTGTTATCATACTGTTATCATAATCCCCTCCCTTATTCCCTCATATTCCAAGTCACTAATTCCTAAACCCCACTATCCCTATCCCTAAAAGTGATCGCATTCCTTATCATTCATTTCACTTGGTTACAACCCAATTATCCTCACTACCCTATTTTCCACAGTCTCTCATTTGACTTTGACACATATTTGGCAATCGAGACAAAGATGCCAAACTCTTCATATTCACCTTAGGCAACATAGATGAAGAAGGCATCGAGGAGGCGTGAAAGGAAAAAATCTTCGCTGAAGCTTCATTTACTGAGCACGGCACATGATGGGAGACCTTCACTCCAAATTTCAGCAAATTTGGAGTAAATATTTTCATTTTTGAAATTTTGGTTGCAAAACAAGTTTTTCTACTCGACGCGTCGCACCACCTGACGCGCGCTTATGATTGGGACATCTTCTAGAAGAAAACTTGATATTTTTGGGTTTTTTATGGTAAATTATGCATGCTCAAGAATGGCTGAGAGATTTCATCAAGTTATGGGTGGTCTTAAAGGTCAAAAACACTCCAAAAATGGCCTTTCTGCCAATTTTTGCACCAGCAGGAACCAGTCTTGGGAGATTGCAGTTTTGGAGTGTCTAGTGAGCTCCAAATTGAAAAATGCCACTTGGGTTGGATAGAAGACAGATATGGATTTCCAACGAGCTATCATGAGCTCAATTTGGACTTCAGGAAGTACCCCAAAAATAGGCTCACAATGGCGCGGTGCATTGAGTTTTCTGGCGCGGCACATAGAGGAATTTTGCCCAATTTTCACTTTTCAGCTCAAAAATTCGTCCAGTTTGACTAGTTTCACTTTTGGATGTAATTATTGATCTATCTTGATGTAATTTTGTCGATATGATGTTAATTTGGCTCATATTTACTTTTTCTAGAGGATTCATTCACTAAAAAGCGAAAATTAAGTAAATGGATAAGTTTCCTAGCATATAGAGGCAAGTTGTTTCACTGCCTAGATTTCAGTTCCATATTTAGAGTTGGTTGAAACAGCTCCTAGAAGGATGAGCTGAACCCATAGAGGCATGGGAAGGGGTTAGGATGGTCTATATTATGTATTTTCTGAGTCATTTTCATCGTTGGATACTTCGGAATAGTTTGACAACTCATTGTATATTCATTTCAGATTTTTGGCAAAGGAAAGACCAGAGTTTTGCAGCACTTGTTGGGATCCTTGTGGCTCTGAGTTTTGATGATTTTTTTCTTCATGTATCTGTAAGTTTCATTGAATTTTATGTATTCCATTTCCCTTCTCTTTGCTTCTGAATTAAACAAATGAGTAACTAAGGTAGAATTCATTAGTTTGATGGTGCTCTACCTTAAACTTTTGTTTATTTTTATATGTTTTTCATCAGTTTGGAGAGGATCCTTGCACTTTCTTGCCCTATCCAGCTCCTCAAAAATATTTTCTATCCATTCATTGAATCTAAGACATCAAATTCATTGCCTTCCCTGCCCCGACTTGAACTCTGCAAGAATTTGGCCTCATCCCCAAGCCCGAAATTGTCTTTCCCCTTTTTCCAACAAAATCCCAAAAAATCAAAATCAAACCCTCCTATTTGTTTATATAGCCTAAGATCAGTTTTTGTTTTAGTCATCTCAAGCCCCTTTAAAATATTTTCATTGAGATTGACTCGTTGAGAGCCCTCTCCTGTCCTCGTAGGGCTAGCTACGAGGCTGAGCATGGTTTGGTGTTGTCCTTTTTCTGCCTTACTTTAGCCTAAGTTGGATTTGGGAACTAACACCCGGGCACCAAATCGATTGAAAAATCGATCTCTCTCTTGGGGGGAAGATGAGGAATCTCATCTGGGAATAATTCTTTAAATTCTCTTATCACTGGTAAGGTGCCTAACAAGTTTTCCTCTGGTTGCTGTTCTAGTCTTTCAACATGTACAACATATATTTGATACCCCTTTCTAGTAGTTATTTTTAACTGAAGGGCTGAGATCTGCCTTACAGAAATAGGTTTCAGATTCCCCTTTAATATGAATGGTTTTCCATCAGCATCTATACAGTGCAGAGTTTTGTCCCAACAATTCAGCATGGTCTGTTTCTTTTCTAACTAGTCCATTACTATTACTAAATCATAAGAACCTAATGGAAAAATGTTTAAATCTACTTCCGTTTGATAATAATTCAATTTAATAGCTATTTTAGGTAGCTTATGAGGTACCTTGCATTTGGTTCCAGTAGCTAACTGGACCAACCAAGGCTGTGTCCTGAGTTTACATTTTTCTACAAATTGTGGAGTAATATAATTCAAAGAAGTGCCCGGGTCAATTAAAAATGTAACAGATTGATCGAAAATTTTACCTTCCATCTTGACCATAGTAGACTGGTGTTCTTCTTGTCGGTTCTCCAAGGCTGCACTGATAGTGGGGATATTCCTTGCTATTTCATTCACTGTGGTAGCTTCTTTATCTCTCATAACCATCTGAATATTTCGATGTGGACAGTCCCTCAAAACATGAGGTTCTCCACAACCCCAACACTTCAAAGGCTCCCACATTTTAGCAGTTCCTTCCTTCTTATTATTCCCATCTATTTGCTTTGAACCAACTTGAGATTAAGCAGTTTGACTTTCATTTGTTTTGTTAAATTTCTTTCGTTGATGATTCCTACCAAAGTTCTTCAAATAAGCTAGTTTCTGTTTCTTTCCTTTGAATTCACCCTTGTTTGTCCAGCTCTTCCCTTGTTCAATCTTCCCTTTAAATTGCTGGTAGCATAATCTGGATTTCCTCACCACTTTGCCCATTGTTTTTGAATTATCGAACTCTATTTTCTCCTTATAAACAATAGGCGAAAAGTTCAGAAATATTTGCACTTTCACCTTCTCTTTCAGGATATATGCCACATATCTTAGCAGATTTGTGAACTTGGTGACCAACTCATCTATTGTGAGCTATCCTAATTTGAGTTCATGAAACTCTTTTTCCTTATCATCATAGTAGCATTCGTTTAAATACCGGTTTTTAAACTTGACTTGAAAATCTTCCCAAGTCACTGTTTTCTCATCAATGACATCAACCATTTTTGTTTCTTCCCACCGCAAGGTAGCCCGACCTTGCAGCTGGTACATAGCCAATCTAGCTCTTAAACTAATTTCGTATTCGTATACTTGAAAATACTTGATCATATTTAGCAGCCATGCCTCCACATCTTCCTCCTTCTCTCCATCATAGGAGGGAGGTTTGATTTTCTGGAATTCACCCTGTAATTCCTTTTTCTATCTAGACTGTTGTTTAGTCGCGTCATCTTCCTCAAATTCATCTGGGAAATTGACTCTGCCTTTTCTCTTCCTCCCGAAACCTTCACCTTCTTGGCTGTTCCACGAAGTCAATTCTCTTATAAGTTTTTCTTGCTCCTCACTAGCTAAAGATAGCCTGTCATTCTGAATTTTAAGTTGGGCCTTATCTTGTTGCATTCTATGCAACATAGCCATCAAAGGAGCATTGGGTTCTAGTGTGTTCTCTCCATCCAGATCGACATAAAGCTCATCTCCTTCAGACATGATTTTGCAGCTGTTTTTTTCACTGTACAACCAAAACCACATTAGTAATATTTTTAATATCATTATTTTATTAGAGCATATAATTCCTATGTGAGCACATAAAATGCCCAGTTTTTTTCAACTTGTTGCTCTGATACCATTTGTAATACCTCTCAATTTTTATTTTTATTTTTCTATAAACTTTTACTAAATTTAGCCATTTCTTAAAATCACTTAAACCTTTTCTTTCCTTCAATAACTAAGGTTTACTTTTTAATATTAATTCTTATGTGATAACTAACTATTTCATTGATAATTAAACAATGAATTAGCACTTGTGCCATATGCCATCACTTATAATCGATTCTAACATTAAATGGTGAATTGGAATATTGTAATACTATGACTTTAGTATTATATCACATTCGATGATTCGTTTTAACACAACTTGAATTGTAATACTTTAATACCTACTAAATCTAGCACTTCATACGAGTTTTCTCATTACAATGGTACCCATATCTATCGGAAAATACGTATTTATCTCCTTGGGATTTCATCGGGAGAGACATGAGAATGTTAATGAGATAGAAGTACTGAAATTAATGCGAATATTGATTTTATATTCCAACTGACACTTACTCTAGATCATGAAGTAAGTCTTTGGAGGCTATCGGTACTCGATTTGGTTGTATCATTTAATTGATCATAGTTGGCATATTAATGGTCTTCGTTTGATATCTCGACACGTTATTTAATTCATTCCTTACCTTACACTTGAACTCTGGCTATGTTGGATGACCGCCACCTGTAGGGTGATTTAGAAGTTAGGGCTTCAATTATTCATGCGTATTTAATGAATTTTCTCACATGCCCTACTTCATTTGTCTCCTGGTTTCTAAACTAGTTTGCTCTGCATCAAATTAGTTTCTCATTCAAGATCGAAACCCTTGCTTTGATCCTCGACGCGTCTCATGGAAATATGATTCAGGTAATTGATATACGCAATTCAAGTTTTTGTTTCTCTATCCTTCTACTTTAGCTAAGTCGTTTACCCACATTTTTATATTTGGATACTGGTAATAATTTCACTGATGACTGTTAGATTTGCATTTTTAATAGTTTTATCTTTTCAATAATACATAAATCCTTTTTCTAGAAGGGACTTGGCTTTCCAAAGCTTTCTTAAGCTCTTCGTTCCTCATTCTTATGGAGTTAATGGCTCAACACGAGAATTACTGGTAAGTAACTTCTCTTTACATTTTGTTATCCCTCTCTGGAACAATGATACTCAAGTAAATTTGTATTTAACTTATTCTCATACGTATATAAGATTTTGTAATGCTGGAATTCTTATATGGTCTTTGTTCTATGGATTCAAAACTAGAAGGTAATCGTCCTTGGGTTTTCTTCCAGGTGGGATTTCCTTTCAATCTGTGGGTTTCTCGTTTACTTTTTTATTCTTCCCCAGAATGTAGCATTTTATTTTTCTTTGAAATCTTATGTATTTTATTGACATTTTTCAGGTAAGCCCATTTTCCATTCAGCTTCGTTAACCAGTCGTCTTTCAATCCTCTTTTATTAGAGAGGGTTTTTTTATAATTCTTCCTATCATACCTATAATGTTCAGGTTGGTTCACTCCCTCCATGCGGAACTTCGGCATTTGTTAATTTCTATCAGTTTCTCAGTTGAATCAAAATTTAATTTCGAGCTTCATATTTTTATTCTATCAATTTATATGGAAAGGAATTGTATTAAAATTAAGAACTCTATGGAGATTCGATCTCTGAACAAAAAGGATTAACTCTTTTAAACAATTGGATTGTGTAATTTTTGTTATATATATATATATATATATATATATATATATATCTGCTATGAAGATTACTCACTAAATTTATAGACCACACAAGAGTTAAATGGGTATGATATTTTAAGAGTTAAATTTATTCCTTTCTTATATATAAATTTACTCACTAAATCGTGAGGCTCTTGAGGACCCACGATTATTTGATCTTTGCGACATTTACAAGTTTTAAATGAATGGTTTATATTATAGTCTTAAGGATGTTGATGGCTTCCTTTGAAATTATAATTTCCGATTCAGATTTCTACTTAAAATAGAATTGTTTTCACAAGCTTCATATGATAAGTATGGTATAAAGAATTTATTACAGTCCTTCATTCGCTAAGATTTTCAATTTTAAATATAGTAATGTTGTTATAGATTTAAAGGTTATTTTCTGAAATTCTCTAATATATACTGTATATTAATCGAAATTTCACAAAATCAAAAAACTATGTATTCCTTATAAAAGTCTTATTCTCTTACCGAGAAAATGTGATTTCATAATTTGGTTACAGATTTCATCTTTTCTAGTCATTATGAAAAGAAATCTACAGGGTTTATAATTAATTTAATTTTCTGATTTCTTACTCTGCTATCTCATTTCCTACCGACTCTCTTTTACAAATAGTTCCATAATTACCTAATGTATGGAATTTCACTTGAAATTTGGAACTTCTAGTAAGAATGTATGCTTATCACTAAAATGGAACTTTTCATACAATTCTCTATTATATTATATTTTTGCAGTAACTAAACAATATTTTGGAAAACTTCGTATCAAGGTAGTTTTTACATGATATTTATTTATACTTTCTCCCATACCTTTCTTTTTTTCATATATTAACTGGCTATATTAAGGATTTGACTTATGTTATTAGCTTTATATTTCAAAAAGAAATTAATAAGCTTTTTACAGAATTTCTTTTCTAGGTTTTCATTTAAAAATATCTATACTTCTTGATATTTTCTTTTGCTACCAATAGCTTAATTTATGTCTGCATAGATGTATGCTCATAAGGTTTACTTTGATTAAATTTATTTCTCTACAGAATGTTAGAGATTTACCACAATTTAATTTATAGCACTACTGGTTTTCACATATTTCTGCAATTTTTAGAAATAGTAATTTACTTTACTTTAGTATAAATATCTTCTGAAGTAAGAAAATATAATAACTTTATGATTATGATATTTTTTCAGATGAAATTTCTATACAGAATAATTGTCACCTACACCATAAGCCAAATCACAGCTTAACATATTTTGTAATTTCCTTCAATTTTATAATTTCTCTTAAACATAACAGGTATAAATTTTGTTGTAGGTTATTTCTGTAATTGTACTGTCTTTTCAAGAAACTTTAATATTCCTTTAATCTTCTCATGCATGTACTACTTTAGAACACAGAAGAAGATTAAAGTTATATAATTTCTTTCTCTGGGAGTAACATATCTCCATATTTAAACTAATATCAGGTTTAGAGATTCCGGATGATATTTTCCAGTAGACTACATTCCTACAACATATAGATTTTGAAGAAATATTGTTTATGATAAGGCCTATTAAATGTAGGGAAATTCATAACGTAAAGCATAAAATTATTATGAATTCCAAACTTAATAACATGAATAATTTTCATAGTACAATCCGTGACAAACTAAAATTTATTAATTAGGTGTACATACCAATTCTTTCTATGACCATTCCTCCCAACCTTAGAGTCTTTTTCTCCAAAAATCATCCCCGAGATGAGATCCTCCAAGGACAGACTAAACTTAGTCTATTATGGAGCATCTTACTTAGGCTATTCTTTCCCCCAAGCCTGTTTCTAAATTCTGCGTCCAGAATTTCAGGATGCTTTCTTCGTGTCTTGCATAGGCTGCCTTATTTAGTCCTTTTAAAGCTGCTTTATCTGCTTTTTCAGCTTTTCTACCTCTTCCCAATTACTTTCCTCTTCATTGAGGAATTATATTTCTCTCTTCAAATCTAATTTAGAATTATAACTTCCAAGGTTTTTCTGTAAGGTTTTGGGAAAAATATTACCTTGTCCATATCCTCATGGATTAGGTTTATGATCTCTATCTCTTCTAGTCATAGTGCACAAATAAATATTCCATTTATTTTTCATTAATAATTATTTAAATAAATCCACACAATAATTATCCATTAGGGTCCACTCCGCTTTGGATTTTTGTTCAAATGTATAACCTGAAAAGCATAGAAACTTGGGGTGTTACACAGGGTGCACCGATAATTTTATTTTTATTT
Organism: Pinus albicaulis; assembly: GCA_034641835.2. Classification (NCBI taxonomy): domain Eukaryota; kingdom Viridiplantae; phylum Streptophyta; class Pinopsida; order Pinales; family Pinaceae; genus Pinus; species Pinus albicaulis. The sequence continues at coordinate 1,144,550,176 of CM076578.1, read as the reverse complement.
TTAAATTTATGTAATGGCCGACATGGATCGGGATTCGACTATTCATGTCGTCCCATGGGTTGGATGTCTTACGCTTATATTTAGGAAGACAAACCCTATAAATATAAATTTAAAATCCCTAATTCTGAAATCACAGAAAGAGGGAGAAGAAAGGGAAGAAACAAAAAGAATGTAGGGTTTGTTTCTAAAATGGATTTTTTTTGGCGAAATAGCACATTCGTGGTGCGCCATAATAAAATAGTGCACCGGTGACATGTTACATATGGCGCACTGATAAAAAAATATTTTAATTTATTTTATTTTTTATGACTGTACTTTTGTGATTCACTCGTATAACAGAGTGCACTGGTGTGCTATGTTATGCAACATGCAACGAGGAAAAAAATTCTTTTTTTTTTTTACAATCACTCAAGGGCCGACATGGATTGGGATCCGACTATGGAAGTCGTCCCATCGGTTGGATGTCTTATGACTATACAAACCCTATAAATCTAAATTGAAAAGCCCTAATTTTGAAACTACAGAAAGAGGGAGAAGAAAGGGCAGAAACAAAAATAATCTAGGGTTTTTGTTTCTAAAAATGGATTATTTTTTTCTTTATGAAAACTACAAAAAAGGTAAAAAAAACTGCAACAAAAGTAAAAAAGCAATAAACATTGATTTTGTTCTTTTACTGCATAAAACAAATGTAGGAAAAGTTAAAAAAAAACAGTAAACTCAGATTTTTTTCATTTACTGCATAAAAAAAACTGCAAGCAAAAAAAAAAAAAACTTTACTCACATCATTTGAATTCTATGGTTCGGGGTTTGAATCACCAGAGGTTTGGAATTTTGATTTTATGAATACTTCAATTCGAACATATTTCCCTGCTCCACAGTGCTCTCGTGCTCTGTTTTCTCCAATTATGTATTCTACAAATATTTGGCTGAAATGTTTTGTAAAAATAGTAAAATAATGAAAAGCGTTAAGTATTGAAACAAATGTTTTATGAAATTAGATTTTCAAAAATATTTTGCCGCCCATTTTTCAATTTACCGCTTTTTTTCACTGAAAGAAAATAGAGTTGTGCTTTTTTTATTTTCGGTTATTCGTCATCGGTGTGTCTCTTAACCGAACCGCACCGGTGCATCTAGGTATAAAATGGCACCGATGCACATTACCAAAAACACACTGGTGCGGTGATCTCTACATTACTCACTAAAATTACATTTAGCTGTCTGCACAGACATTTATTGCTTTTTTGCTCAAATGAAGGGAGAAAATATCATAATTATATGGAATGGAAAATTTTTCAAAATCCAGCTCGTTCCATAATATTTCTCAAATTCCATCGTGGAGTTCTCCCTATCCATCTCAAGGCGTAATATTTACTTCAGATTTTATTTATATTTTCACAGTCTCATTGAATTTATGTTTTTTAACCATGCAGTCAATTATGCACAGCTTAATTAAATTTATAATGTATACAAATTTGCAGGTTCATGCAGATTCAACATTGAGTTTAGATGAACAAAATATTCAAATTGTTCCAAAACTTTGGAAGTTTTTATCAGGAACTGCATACCACAAGGCGCATTTGGTAGATGAAAATGGACAACCGCTTCACCCTGCCAATTGTAACAATATTGCATCTTCTAGCCACAATCCCGGGATAATGATGGTAGTTATAATTATAATTGTTTGGTATATATGTTGATTAATAATTAATTATTTCAACGTCAAACCAATTTATAATCATGCAATATTTTCGATGTGGTTACTAATTGATATCATATATTTTGTACTGATCATGTTCAAATATTTTTTTTTTAGCTATTAGGATTCTAGTGATGATGAACGACCTACCTACCATCTTCCGTTTGACCCCATGACAATGTCAAATTGAGAGAATATTGAATTAAGAGAAAAAATCGGAGAGGAACGATACCAAGAATGCTTGAAACAACCACCGATTCAATTCTCGCTACATCCAGATTCACCAATTAGGAATGACTAAAGCAATAGTAGTTCTTCACAAGTTGGCAATGGAGGCATTCAAATAGAGGTTTCTATGCATGATTACTTAAGGGATACAACTTCCATGGAGACATTTTTGTTAGATGCATTCCAAAAAAATTATTAGCTAGGGGATAATGCTCATATTGCTAACACCTTTTTCGAAAGCCTTAAATTTTCTTCCACCACACCTCTCTTTGGACCTAGCGATCAATCAAAGTCTACCTAGTTGAGGACAATGATTTTACTGTATAACTTGAAAGAAAAGTTTAGCTTTTCAAATGCATATTTCTCGGAACTTTTGAGGTAAGTTACCATAAAGTAATCCCTTATATAAATTTTAAATATAATCAGTACATTGAAATGAACATTACAAATGGTAAGTTTTATGAACGTCAATAATTTTACCAACAATAATGTACTTTTATTAATATATTTTTCCATGATCACCAACTATAGGTTGTTCAAAGATAAGCTTCTTCCAAGTAATAATGCCTTGCCCAGTAGCTGCGAATAGGCAAAGAAAATGTTGGAAATGTTGGGTGTTGAGTACATATCATATCATGCATGTCCAAATGATTGTGTTCTATATAGAGGAGAATATGCAGACAAAGATATGTGTCCAAAATGTGGGCATGATAGGTATGATAAATAAAAAAAGAAGGTTAAATCACGTATTGGTCCTCCTTTTAAGATATTGAGGCTCATGCCTATAATCCCAAGGATTCAAAGGCTTCTTCGTTGCAAATAATTAGCTATGTTGTAGCGATGGCATGCCTCACACAGAAGTGAGTTGGGATTTATGTGAATTCCAACTGATTCAATAGCCATGAAGCATATAGAGGATACACGGCCCGAAAAATTCAAGGATGAAGTACGAAGTCTACGACTCAGCATAGCCATGGATGGCGTCAACCCATATTCCCTCGAGAACATCAACTATTCTGTTTGGTCTATAGTAGTGATCAATAAAAATATCCCACCATGGTTTTCCATGAAGAATGAACATCTTATGTTGGTTGTCATAGTCCCTAGTAGAAGACAAGTGAATAATATGGATGTCTACTTACAACCACTGTTAGATGAATTGAAGGAATTATGGGATGGGATAAATGTATACAATGTATCAAGACCCATCACAGCAGAAAGGAGTTTTGCATTATATGGCATATGTTCTTACATGAAACATGATTATCTAGGCTCAGGATTTTTCTCTGGTAAATTACATGTTTAATTTATTGATTTGTTTATATACGTAACAATATTCTTTCACATATTAGTTATTTTATTCGTTGTAATATTTTTTCTAATCTTCATGATATTCTTTAACGTGCCATGCATATTAATTAATGTATACAAATATAATCTCGTAGGTCTTATTTTGGACCTTCTCTGAAAATCTAGATGGTCTAAGGACCTACAAAAGCCAACGTATGATTTCCCCATGGTATTCCTACCAGAAGAACACCCTTATAGAAGAGGAGCATCCGCTTTCAATGGTAAACGATAGAGAACCCAAAGGCCTCCAATAATGACACCAGTTGAATGGCTTAGAGAATATGAGTGAGAGAAGGAGAAGGAGTTCATAGAAATGTTCGATTCAAATGGGGAGCCTATGTTCGATGATCAAGATTTCTTTGACACCTATCTTGAGAAATTGCGCATTGGGATGAAAAGGAAATCTATCTTTTATGACCTCCCATATTGGGAGCATCTTAAGATTACCCTCTTATTAGATCCCATGCATATATTTAAAAATATTTCATCTTCTTTATGGAGGGAAATATCATCGAAACAAAGTGACACCTTGGTTGTTAGGAAATATCTTATTACTTCAAAAACTAAAAAAATACATTGGCCAAGACGATTAGAAAGTACGAGATTAGAGGCAGGCGATGGTCCCTCTAATTCATGGTTTTTCAAAGAAGGTGATGTCCAATGGATTTTAAAAAAAATGATATTTCTTTGGCAAAGGAAGTTATAGTGGGTGTGAGGGTGCCAACTTCATACAGGTGTTCACTACGGCGCTGCTTCACCGTGGATGACCATTTGTCGGGGTTGAAATCGCATGACCATTTGAATCTTCTAAGAGTACGTATAATGTCAAAAGCATGATTTTATTATTTTTTATATTAATAAATTTTATCACATGCGGGGATCATAAAAAATAACTAATTTTGTTTATTATTGCACGTGTTTATAACTTTGCAGTGTCATTATCCTTTGTTTGTCCATGGGTGTGTGAAACATGAATTCCCTCAAAACCTAGGATGTTCCATATCTAAATTATCTACATTTGTATATTGGATCATGTCAAAGGAGATTCATCTGCCTAGCATTCCACGGTGGCATCAAGAGATAGTTGAGATTTTTTGTATGCTTGAGAAGGAACTTCCGACGAGTTTCATGGACTTACAGGTTCATCTTCTAATCCACCTAGTAGATGAGGTTAAATTACTTGGGGTCATTTCTTGTCATTGGATGTTCTTCTTAGAGAGGTACATGAAGAAATTGAAAGGTTTTGTTCGACAAAGGGAAAAACCCAAGGGGTCTATGGCAGAGTGGTACATATTGTATGAGTCTTTATATTATTCCTGTGATTACATCAAGTAGATTGACAACAAACCAAGTGCGGTGATTTGGGACGATGAAAGGGATGAAGACAAAAGAGAAGGGGAGTTGCCCTAAACGAGTGGAAAAAAGCGCTTGATAAAGAGTAAGTGACTTATAATTTTTCAAAATTACAAGAAGTAATTAATATTCATGCTGAACTTTAATATAATGTATATTTTTATCTCTAAGTACTATATAATGTTGGTTTGATTTCATTAGCGAATGCAGAAATTGAAGCAATCAATAAATTCTTTCTTTGCAATTCTGAGGCGACACAACCGTGGGTCGCATTGTATGAACAAAAGAGGATGAAATGGGATAGTGACAGGAAAGAATTCATATGGTTTAATGGTAGAAGTGTGCCTTATCCTGATCATTTAAAATAAAATATGCCAGAAATATGCCCAACAGTTGGGTTGTTGACCAAGTTAGAGAGAAATACGGTGCTACCGGTCGTTACCTACGTTCTGAAGAGGATGTGTTAAACGTACGGATTGGGTGCAACTACTTGGTAAAAATATTTTTAATTTACATGTAAATTTGAAACATATATTAAGACATCTACATTTCATATTTTAACTGTTGGGTTATAAGACACATGACACTATGATTTTTTTAACCATTTTATAATAGGTGCATTTTTTCCCATCTATGTGGGCATATGGACACCATTTTCGCACAGAAAATGTCGATGCTGGAAACATCACACAAGACTGTGGAGTGGAAGTTGAGTTTGATCAATCTAGTCAATCTAGCCACTGTGATCAAAACCTAGTATGAGGGACGTTAGGTTACGTCGGAAAGATACGAGAGATCACTCAAGTGGATTTCTCTTCTTTCCAATGTGGTATTTTTATGTGCAAGTGGTGGGACACCTTTGATCAGAATAATGTAAAGGAATATCGCGATATTAGGTAGATATGTATCAACTCTAGAAAGATGTGGGATGAAGCTAAGGAGCCCTATGTTTTCCCTAAACCCTGCAACCAGGTTTTTTTTTACCCAGATGTGTTGGATAGGGATTGGTGGTTAGTATTGACACATTACCCTAGATCAAAACATATTTTTGAGAAAAATAGCATTATCATGCGACACAAGATGGAAGATAATGAGGGTGATCATGAGAACCGAAACTGATATGGTACATGTGTTATTTCATCAATATTTATACTTTTTAGGATGGGTATTTCGAAACATTATAATGTGTATTTTGAATTAATTGGTAATTTTCATTGCGTTAATGTTAAAATCAATAATTTACTTGGTAATTTGCAATTATGTTGATCTCAAAAAAGATGGTGTACTGTGTAAATTAGTTCTTTTTTTTCTATCTAACATCATAATAAAATAACTATAATTCTAAATTACATGAATTTATTTGCATTATTTTCTAAACTTTATTATGTTACAATAAATCATATTATTCTAGATTTATTATTTTACAATTATTTAAACCAAATTTACAAATTTTAATAAATTCATTTCATATTAATACAATTAAAATTTTAGAAATATTTTACATACAATTACAATTACAATTTTACAATTTCACATACAATTACAATTACAATTTTAGAATTTTACATACAATTACAATTTTACAATTACAATCAATTCACAGTAATACAATTAAAATTGTACAAATATTTTACATACAATTAGAATTAGGCTTAGAATTAGAATTAGAATTACAATTTTACAATTTCACGTACGATTACAATTTTGCAATTTCACATGTATATAATAACAATTTTACAAATTAAAAAATTACAATTACAATTACATACAAATTTACATATATACCATTACAATTACAATTTTAGAATTTTACATACAATTAGAATTACAAATATTACAATTTTACAATATCATGATCATTTAGTATTAAATTAATTAATAAACATCACGTTCATGATAACCCTCGTACAAACATCGTATTTGACTAAAAAACACATTGAAAATCACTAACATCATTGTGATCATGATCATCTAACAAAACACAATTAACATTATATATATTAACATCATCACAACACAAACATCAAATATACATCTCATGTCAAATAACTCATGCTATCATCACTTACACATATATCTGCAAGCCGCACATTAAAAGAACATATCTAACATGACCTAACAATATACACATCATCATGATCACCAACATGTAAATTAAGTACAACTACAATATGAAAATAAAATACATGGACCATATAAATATATAATTGAACAATGTTAAAAATATACAATTGTAATATAAATATTATGGATCGGCTGGTGGTAGTACAACATCAATATCAGTACTAGTGGAGGCCTTCTCAGTTATTGGTGTAGCCTCTATGGTCGATGGTCCATCCTGCTCATGATCATGAGTACCGATGGATGCTGCAGGTGCTGACTGGACGTGGTCGATGGTCCAACCTCATCTCCATGATGACTACTATTGGATGCTAGTGGAGGCTCATGCTCATCTGACGCGGTGTGAGGTGAACGATCATGGGATGAAGATTCATTTCTCGTGGACTTTCCATCACCTACTGTGTCACGACCACGCCTATAATGTTCAACAATCCTCATCATTCACGGAAAAGTTGTCGTAACTCCTATGACATGCCGCATCATGTTGTACATGTCACGCAACATGCTTCGCCACATCTTTAATAGCCTATCATCGACCTCTATGTCTCTGTAATGAGTGGCCGTCATGCCCGCCTTAATAATCAATGCACTGAGTTGGTTTCCCAACTCCATCTGGTATCTAGCATCAAGTCGACTGCCCTAACACTAGGCTCCTGATGATCCTCGGCATCTGGCATGCCCTGATCATCATCATCATCCACACGTGGATCATGTGGTGGTCCCAACATCTCCTCACCATCAAAAGAGCCAATGTCTGTAAAATATATACAAGTACACAACAATAATTAGACAATTTCATTACACAATTTAATAAAAAGTAGTAGTGCAAGAAGTGTG